>BSBK01007893.1:0-269145 GCA_027943335.1 Chamaecyparis obtusa
AGTTAACTATGTATGCCAACCCTTAGCATGATTATTGATAGTATTTTTAATAATATGGTCAATAACCTTATTAGACGCTTTTTTTTTACCATTAGATTGAGGATAATAAGGAGTAGAAAAGCATTGATGAATTCAGTAATTCTCCAAGAACTTTATGACTTCTTTATTTTTGAAAGGATTACCATTATCCAAGATTATCATTGAAGGAATACCAAAATGAGTGATAATATTATGAAGAATAAAATAAAAAATGATATCAGTAGTAGTATAATGAAGAGGGACAACTTCAACCCATTTAGTGAAACAATCAGTGGCTATCAAAATGTAAGTATGTCCTTGAGAAGAAGGAGGTGAAATTTTACCAATAAGATCCAAACCCCATATGATTAAAGGCCATGAAGTTACCTGAGTGTGTAGTTCATGAGTAAGAGCATGGATAAGATTATTGTAATTTTGACATTGCAGACACGATTTGATGAAAGTAACGAAATCTTATTCCATTGTTTTCCAATAGTATCCCATTCAAAGAAGTTTATTTGCTAATGAATTTCTACCAAAATGACCTCCACAATAGCCCACATGAGCTTCTTGCAAATCCACTAGAATCTCATTTTTACCAAGCCATCTAAGTAAAAGGCCATTGGAGGAACATTTATAAATAATGTAAGCAAAAATGATATAACGAGCAGCTAATTTCCGAATCCGATTCTAAAAATTCCTTGTTGCCGATTCAGAAAAAGTACCATCTCTCAAATAATGAAATATATGTGAATACCATTCATCCAAATGCATATTGAAACAAATAAAATTCACAGTGTTATCCTCAAATACCATAGGTCCAGAAAGAGTGTGAATCGTGAATTAAAAAACTTTAACATTGTCCTCAAAACAAATAAGAGATGTTGCACTTGTCATAGCATTAGCATGTCGATTATCTTTCCTAGGAAATGTTTGAATGTTATAGGAGGAAATTTTAGAAATAAAATCAAGATCCAACTCATGGTATTGCATCTTTTTGTTATTTTTAGCTTGATATGAACAATTAATTTATTGCACAATTAACTATGAGTCCCCAAATATCTTAAGATTCTTAATTTGAAGACACAAATCCGCTCTTTGTCCAACAATAAGGGCTTCATATTCCGCTATATTGTTGGTACATGAGAAATTAAGCTTATAAGAAAGAGGAATAGGTTTCTTAGAAGGAGTAATCAGGATAACACCGGCACCATAACTAATCTTACACCTAGATCCATCAAAATACATTTCTCAAATATCATCCATTTGTATAGGTAAAACATTCACATAAGGAAATTCAATAGGATCAGGAGATGACGAAGAAGGAACCTCGGCTAAATAATCAGCTAAGGTTTTCCCTTTAATCGACTTCTAAGAAATAAACTTCAAATCAAATTCAGTTAAAAGGGTAAAAGCACAATAGGTTATCACCCTTTTATAAAGGAAAAGGCTAACAAAATCAAAGTTGTTCAACTTCAATAGTATAAAAATGGCATTTATGTTTGGAATTTGAAGATGATGTAAACTAATTAAATGTGTTAAAATGGATGAATTTATGATTAATATTTTTAATATTTTTTTTGAATAAGAATTGATATGTTTTTTTTAATTTTTAAAGATAATTTTTCAGTTGCTGAAAAATGCTGAAAATTAGAGGTCTAGTTCCCACCAAAAAATTATATGTAAATAAACATTTTTTTCCTTGATTTCAAATTATGTTATAGATGAAATATATAGCTAATGCATGAATAAATAAAAATTGGTTTGTGACCTATATTTTCTCTTTTATAACAATTCAAATTCCAACTCACCTGAAATTGACAGTTTTCATCTCCCACCATATTTTTTATAACAAATCTATCCCAATCAAAAAAAGAAATATATATTCTTGAAGAGGACTCTCTCCTCTAGTGCACCATATGTTTTTCAAATTTATTTAATATGATTTACTATTTCTTTCTTTCTTTGAATCAATATCTACTTGACTGTTAAAATACCTACTTGTAATATTTTTTAATTACAATAGACTATGTCTGATTAAAACACTATAAAATCTATATGAGGATATTCTTGACTCTGATCTCTACAAAAGGGTAATTATTTTTTTAAATATCATTAAAAAAATTAGGAGTTATTGAAACATCACTTTTCTAAAATAATTTTATTTCTATGGTAATTGGACCCAAAGTGGTATAAAACATGCATTTAATAGATATTTCCAATTGGAAAAGTTAAAGCACTTATCTAACTTAGCTATAATGAATCTAACTAGACCATATGTTTGACCAAAATTAATTTTTAGTTAGAAATACTAAAATTTAGTTGTGCTGATAAGTTAGCCTAAAAGGTGACACCTAATTGTGCTTTTACCCAAAAGCATAACCCATTTCACAAGACATCATGATAGATCGGCTTTGGAAAAGAGATGCTTCAAAGGATCACATTTGATAATAACATTAACTTCTGAATTAAGAAAATAATGTCTAAGTTTTTGACAAGTGAAAACTAAGGCAAGACATTATTTTTCTATATCTGTCTATCGTGTCTCATAATCAACCAAGGTATGACTGATGTAATACACATGTCTTTCTTTCTATTTATCATAATATTGAGTTCAAAAGAGCACTTAATGCCTTTGAAGAAGTCGATGTATAAAGATAGAAAGGTTTATTAGGCTGAGTAGGTTGAAAAATAGGAGGATTAGCAAGATACTCCTTAAATTTCTCAAAGGATTGCTTACATTCTTTATTCCAAGAGAACATAATATCTTTCTTAAGAAAGGAAGTAAAAGGAATGGTACGATTTTGCCAAGTTTGAAACAAACCTTCGTATAGCTTGTATTTTCCCTTGTAGGCTTTGAAGGTGTAAGATAGTTCTAGGAGGAGGCATGTTAACAATAGCATCTATCTTTTCAATATCGACCTCTATGCCTCTATCAGAGATTATAAATCCAAGAAGTTTTCAACTGTCTACCCCAAAAGCACATTTTTGGGGATTCAACCACATATTAAAGTTCCTTATCCTTTAAAAATTATTTCTAAGGATAGGCACATGATCACCATGTTGAATGGATTTAGCAAGTATATCATCAACATAATCTTCAAGAATTTCATGAAAGCAATCATGAAAAATCAATGTCATAGCACATTGATAAGTTGCACCCACATTCTTTAATCCAAAAGGAATCATCACCCAACAAAATTTTTCCCTAGGTGTTATAAATGTGGTCTTATATTGATCCTTGAGAGGGATTAAAATTTGATTGTATCTAAAAAAAACCATCCATGAAGGATAATAAAGCATGTCCTACTGTAGAATCCACTATCATATCAATATTACAAAGAGGAAAATCATCTTTCAAGGATACTTTGTTCAAGTTTCAAAAATCATTACACATCCTTATCTTATTCTCTCCTTTAGAAACAACAACAATATTTGAAATCCAAGGAGAATAATCAATACAACGAATAAAACCAGCATCCAAGATCTTTTCAATTTTAGCCTTAACAAGAAGGGCAATGCTTGGGTTCATCTTACAAATCTTTTGTTTAATCAGCTTAGCATTAAGAGAAATCACAATATTGTGAGCAACAATCTTAGGATCAATCCCATGCATAAGGAAATAAACCCAAGAAAATATGTCTCTAAATTCAAGGAGAAGAGAGGTGATTTGTTTACATTCTTCTTCATTAAAATATTTCCAAATTTTAATAACTTTGTTAGGATCACTAGGGTCCATTTGCATATCAATTGTCTCTGTGATCAGTAAGTTACTCTTCGTAGATTATTCCATAAGTAAAGAAGAATTAGAATGATTATCAAGGTCAACATTTTCTCCAAAATACGCTTCAACATTCAAGCAATAAAGTGTTCTCTTTTTATGATGAAAAGGAGGGAGATCATCATATTCCCCCAAGAAATCCACCAGGGAATTATCATCATTAAAGATGTCCATTATAGATTTTTATCAAACTTAATGAGATTAGGATTTAAAAGCTTAAGAGGTCCACTACAAATGCGATTAACATTCAGAGTAAATGTAGAAGGTTTCTTATAAGGGTTAAAACTCAATCCATAAGTATGCTCATAAATGTCATTATCCAAAGTTGCTTGAATCCCTTGTTCAAATTGTACACATCCTTTACCATTACAACCACATTTTGTAAGAAAATCATATCCAGGACCATAATGATCATCCATATACAAAGGATTCAATGGTGCTTCATAAGTCACTATGTCATAACAATTAGGTTTACTAGTTTCAATGATCTCCTCAACTAAAGCAGCTACATAGTTATTACTTAACTCACTAGAAATAGGAGTAGGAGCAAAAGCTTGTTGCTCAATTTCTTTTTGTTTCTTCATAAAAAAGATTAGAGACTCTATGTTCCCCAATAAAGGTAGGAGTAAAAGGTAGGAGTAAAGTTCAATGTTCCCCAATCATCTTATGGAAGAGAAGAAGAAGGTTCTTTTATTGGTTTAGGTTCATCTTCAATTTCAAGTTTCTTTGTCTCTTCACTATGTTCAGGAGCCTTAGCGAAATGCACATTTAAACAAGGGTTTAATTGATCATCCACATGAAGAGTATACATCATATTGTTATCAATAAATTTAACCTTATTGTGGAGAGTTGAAGGAATAACATGTATGTTATGTAATCATGGTCTTTCTAAAAGAAGGTTATAATTAAGAGGTCCAGACATCACATGAATAGGAGTGTCTAAGATAACCAAACAAAATTTAACAGGAAAAGTTATGATACCCAATGTCTTCTTAGCAATGTTATCAAAGCCTCAAATAGGTATGTTAACAGGTTGAATAGTTGAAATATCAACTTTTATTTGCTTTAACATGTCAAGACTACATACATTCAAGTCGGATCCATTATCAATCAAGGTTCTCCGAACAATGTTTTTTTTTACTAACGACAACAACCATAAGAGAATCATATTGTTTCAACACCTCCTAGGGAGGTAATTCTTCTTCAGTAAATACAATAGGAGGGACAGAAGGCCTAGCATACATACACTCCAAAAAGTAGTTAATGTTATCTTGATTAGGTGGAGAAGATGAAAGAGTTGATAAATCCTTTTGCAAAGCTTCATGATATGTAGGTGAGGATTGAAGAAGCTCCCATAAAGAGATCTTAGAAGGAGTATCATGAAATTTTTCAACCAAATCATACTCCTTTTCAAGGGAAGTAGGAAATCTAGGTGCTTGAGGAAGCACACGTTGAGAAGGTGGTAAAGGAACCATAATATTAGGTTGAGGGTTATTCCTTGTACAATAGGTATGGGCTACCGAATATTGATCATTGGAAAACTCTAGGGGAGCCCTAGGTTTACCTTTGATTTTTACTCGAGGAAAACCTTTGATATCCAACAAGAGTTTATCATAAACCATTAGCAATAACAATGCACCAACACAACTGAGAGGGTGGATGAATTAGTTGTGTGCCAAATATTAAAATTAAATTCCTTTTAATTTGATTACTTTAAACAAAATGAAGCAATAATATAACCATAAGAGCACCACAAAATTAGAACACTATAACACAAACATTTATTGTCAAGGAAAACCTTGTTAAGGGAAAACCTCAGGTGAGGATGGAACCCACTAATGATTCACTAAAATATTATGTCCTTGTTAGGAGACCTAGACCTGTTAGGAGCCAATTATTACATTCATTACATGTCCCTATTAAAGGATAGACTCTGTTAGGAGTCTTTCCAACCCTATTAGGAGTTGAGTACAAACATAGGCTCACTACCCAAGAACACTGTCCAAAGTGAAGGTTAAATCCACCTTCTAGATCCACCATCCAAATAAATGTATGAGTATACAATAAAAGTAATTAACTGACTTACAACAACTAATATTTCCTAAATAGTTCCAATGAAGTTCTTAATGAATGATCTCTTCTCTATGTCCAATAGACCTCCCAACAAAAAGCTCGCAACACTTTTAAAACCACACACAATACTCCAATGAATGACTTTCCTTTATACAAGTTACAACAAGCAATTAGGTTGGCCTATTAGGACTTCCCTAATGCACAAATGAATACATAGACCCTTTCTAAGATACATATGGTATCTTAAACAAGTAGACAACAAATAAAAATATCAAATGCATTCCAAGATCCACAATTCATGTTAGAAACCCTCTGAACATGTTATCTCCTCTTGTCAGCCCCAAATAGGTCTTCACAAGATCACACGCCTCATATGATGTCACCATGATCCCAACAACCCAGTAATCTCACATAATGTTCTCCCATGTTTCTTCATTCAAGCCTCAATCTTGCATACCACAATCCATGCTCGCATACAAGTTATCCTAAAAACTCATAGACCATCTCTGTCATAATCCTTTGTCACTACGTGTTGTAACTAGTCTTCACAAAATCAGCCATAACTCATGCAAAAAATGAGATAATGATTTGTGACCTTAGACATAAGGTCTACACACCTTCTTCAAAAATATAAGCTAATGTACCCTGGAACATCATATACTATATTTACCACCCTGTCAAATTTGCATGTTTTTGTCATAACCAGTCTATTTCAGACTCCTAATGAAACCAACTGAAGCAGATGTTGATATCAATGGTGCAGGGGCACCTGACAAAGGAAGAAGACCAATGAAGAACTTGAGGCATGAAGGAGGAAATGGAGACTCTTTAAGGTTGAATTTAGATATTTTGAAGCCAATAATGGCTTTTGGTAATGACAAATTGAATGTAATAATCAAATGTCCTAAGGGTCCTGATAAGGACCTAGGACCAAAATGATGAATTATGGGAAAATGATGCCAAAGTGAGTCAAATAGGTGTCTAGGGGTTTTAATATTGTAATAAGGTCATAAAAATACTAAATAGTGTTGAAATGGAATCACCTAATTGAATGGGGGAAATATGAGATCTACTTCTAAATCCAAATTCCCAAAGGAGAGATCCAAATTGATCAACCAAAAGGTTATTGCACAATCGAATCAATCTATGAAGAATATGAAAGAGGAAGAAAACCTTATATTTCCCTATAAAGGAGATGTGCTTGAAATCTGAAATAAATGAAAGGGAAGTACTAACCTCAAAATAGGACAGATTTGAAAAATGCCAATTTTTGATGTCGAGATAAAGAAAACCCAGAAAACTTTTATCTTTCTGACAGCAAGTAGTCTTTGACCCCGATAAAAGGTCAAAGGCTACATTAATATTTTGAAGGTCGACTTTGATTTTATTCGCAGATCTCAGAAGTTCACCGAAAAGGGTATCCAAATCCAATCTCAGATCCGCAGTTCCACACCTGTACCTGCAAGAAAAAGAGGGTTTTTGTTGTTTGTATGGGGGGTTTGCCTTGGTCAAACCCCAATTTAGGAATTAACCTTGAAATTGAATTGAAATTGTAATATGCATAAACAAAGCAAATGAGACTTTTCACCTTGCTTATGTTGAAGTCCTTGTAGAGGATTTGAATCCTCAAATCCACAAGTAGGGATCCTCCAATGGATGTAGAATGAATGTAGGATGTCTCAAATCAATGGAATTTGATCTTCAACACCAATCTTGAATTGATATTTGCATAAAAATTGACTTGGATGAATGTGGAAGGATGGATCTTCAAGGGGGCTCCAAAGAGATTGAATCCTTCAATGGCTAACAATGGATCTCCTTGATGAATGCTTGAATTCTTGAATGGACGCTAGGCTTGAAGATGAATGAATGCTTGCTTTATTTCCTTCTCCTTCTTGCTTGCTTGATTGCACTTGAGAGCTTGAGAGATTTCTTGGTGAGAATGGATGTGAAAATGAGAGAGGAAGGCTTCCTTTTATAGTGATCTAGAGCACAAACCTCTAGAGAAGGCCAACATTGGGGAATTAAATCCCAATTAACCTTAACCCCTAGAAATAGACCCATATTAAATGAAATTTAAGGATTTACCATTCCAAAACCCGAAATGGCTGACCCAGAAGTGGGAAAACAAATATCTCCAAAACTTGACACCCGAAAATCTTGGGATCCTAAAATTTGAAATCTAGGTCAAGGACGAGGTAGACCCCACCCTAGGTCAAGGTCAAGGTCATCCCTAACCTAGGTTAGGGTCGAGGTCAACTTTGACCCTCAAGGTCAACTTTGACCTTGAGGTCAAAGACCTCAGGACCTCAATCTAGAGTGTCCAAAAATGTAGAAATAAGGTGAAATCAGGTGCAGAGAGAAGCAGAACGGGGGGAGAAAGCCAAATACATGCAAAGACCCGATCAAGGCGCTTAACATGACCCCAAACTACTTAATCAGAGGGCTAAATGCTCTTATCATGGAAGTGCTTCCATTTTAAGATGATAAAAATACCAAGTCTAAAGTTTGGAGTCATTAGGAATTTATTTAACTAGTTTTTGAATTTTGAATTTTTAAATACCAACGATTAGTTGGTTCTTGGCGGGTAAAGTAGTTTAGGAGGTTTTGGAGGTTTTAACCACCTTAAAAATGATGGGAATAATATTTAAACATTAAATCCATGCCCAAGAAGGCAATGATAGAGTTCTATACAAATGTTTGAAGAGGAAATCCAAAAATGACCTGTTGTCCTGTTACATTTACATTGCTTTGAATCACTTTTGTGATATAAGTTTGAATCTTTTCATCTGATAGTGCATTTTTAATGATTTTAATTGATTAGGAATGTTTTTAAGACTCTGTTAAATCCATTTAATATCTTATTCCATTCATTTTAATCACTTTGTATTGGCTTCCCTAACTACAACGTTGAAGATCCCTAATTTTTGAGGTTGTAGGCATGAATTTGGCCCATTCCACTTATGTTGACCATTGTAACTTGTGGAATGAGGCCTCACCAATGTATTTTATGATCCTATACCATTTTTTGATGCAGGAGTGATAATTTGTATGGTGATCACCAAGTTAGATGACTAATTTGAGTGGAAAAGTGCATGGAAATGGTGTCATGACTATAGCAGCAGCAAATATACCTTAACAAGGAGGGTATTTTATTGTTGTAGTTGTAAAGGGATGTCAAAATAAAGGTGAATATTGAAGGATAGGTTATGAAAGTTATTTTTGATAAGTTTTTGAGGAAGCCTTAGATTTAAGGCCCATTTGGTGAGGGTTTTGTACTAGGCCTACTTAGGGAGTTTCTAGGTGAAAAGTAATTGTAAAATCCTTTATTTGGGAACCTAATGAGAGACTATTGATACTTTAAGATCTAGGGATGAATTATTTCTATAGGTTTATTTGTAAAAGTGGCCCAATTAGGCCTCAAAATAGTGGAATCAAAATTTTATACATAATTTATCCAAAAGAGTCATATCTCATTTTTACATATGTTGTGTAATGGCCAAAAGGGTATTTGAAATAGTCTTTTTTTGGGGTTGTTTTGGAAATTTTTGGAGAAAAGGGAAAATTTTGGTTTTTTGAGACCAAGTTAAGGGAATGTTTTTGGTTGAGTACCTAGTTTGGAGTTTGAGGGAAAATTAGTCACTTGGATGTTAGAAATTGGTTGATTCAAGTTCACTTAAGTATGTTAAGACCCTATAATACATGGTTGATGTTGATTTTGGTTTGGGACACAAATTGAGTCCTTAGAGGGAGTATAACTATTTGGGAGCATTATGCACCTTGTGGGTTATTGAGAAACTTGTGGAGTCTTTTGGCTAGAAGGTTGGTTGATCAGAGGGCTCTGCATCATATTGGTATCAGATCAAGGAAGTAGGTCATTTCTAGTTGGTAAGAGGTTCAAGAGGCAAAATATAATATGCCTCCAAGAGTAAGTGCAACGGTTGCAAGAGAGTTAAGGATTCTTAGAGAAAGAATGGAAGCTATGAAAGCCAAAGAAAGAAGAAGACATGAAGGTTATGACAGACTACAACTGATTGAATACTTCAAAGGGAGATATTGTTATGATACAACTGATTGATTACCTAGAGAATGGAATGTGAAGATGATCACCAAGCTACAAAGGTATATGTGAGACATTAAATCAGTTATTATATTGTCATTGATGTCAACTAGTTTTGACTGTACTTATTATGATAGTTGCAAACATCTGAAGAAGGTAATAATGGTGAAGTAATGAGATATTAATATGAAGATGAGATGTATGAGCAAGATATGGATATGGTATTCATTGGATAACTTATTGATGAGTCTATGACATTATGTTAGTGATTTGATTATATTACATGATTCTGTTATGAATTGAAGATCAAGAATGTACAAGTTTATGTGGTCGGTAAATGAAGAACTTAGTATACACCAAGTTCAAAACAATGTACACCGAGAAAGTGTAGTGTATACCGAGTACAGTATTAACCGAGTAAGAAGTCACTGAAACATCATGATATTGACCAAGTGAAAGAAATAATATGGAACATATGATTGGCAACTAAAGATGATGAGCTGAACAAACATAGATGATTCTGAGGTTAAAGATTAAGTTTGTTATGAAGATTGAATGGCTAAAAAAATTCAAGGAAGATCGGATGATGAAGAATGAAACATGTTTGAGACACAAGTTTTGAGGAAGGTTGAAGCAAAAAAATCAACGATGAATATTAAGAGGCAAAATCTATGGCTGAGAAGAAAATGGTTTATCATGTCTATTTCAGGAGACAAGAGATTCAAAATAATAATGCACATGAGAAGGAAATGTCATTCATGCGAAGCTAGTCAAACATGTTGAAGTGAGAACTGAGAAAAACTGCAGACTACACTGAGTGTCAGAGAAAGGAATTAACCGAGCAGAACAAAGTTGGAAGATAAGAAGGAAATTGAAGTGATTATGATGGCCAAAGGTATTATGAACTTAGCATAGATCTGAAAATCTGCAAAGGAAGTTGTGATTTGAACCAGATCATTTACTATTGCATTCTAACCATTGCTACAGATAAATCTCTTAACCGAGTGGGACTTAACTGTCTTTATTTATTTCATTATGACATTTAATGAATGTTGATTATTTTCTCATTGATCCCATAGTGAGTGTTTGCTCACAGAGAACTATTAGTGATAAATCCTCTAACAAGGTCACACCTTACAGTGTGTTTTGTAACCTTTAACAAGGTTGTCTCTTAACTGAGCTCACTTCAGAAGAGTGAAATTATTTTGGGTACTGGTCCCAGGTGATTTTTCACCTAATAGGGTTTCCACATTAAAAATCAAGTGTTATATGTGTATTGATGTGATTATTTTTTGTTTTACTTTACACATTACAATTACTAGTTTGATCGGTATATACACTAGTTAATTTACTGGTATTCGGTTAATGAATAGAAAGGCACAAACAAATATTTATTGAGTTGTTTAGATTAATTGAAGGATTTGTTTTATACATCTGGGAGTATTTGGGACTGTAGGATAACTTGACTTAACTGATTCACCCCCCTCTCAGTTATCTAACAATTGGTATCAGAGCTAAAGTGCTTGAAAGAAAAAGTTTGAAAGACTTAAGTAAAAGATCACAAGATGTATAAGAGAGTGGTGCCAAAGCTGAACAAAGATAATTTCTCAACATGACAAAGCAGGATGAAGTTGCATCTCTCAGGAATTGGAGATTCTACACTTTACTAATTGGAAAATGAGTTTAAACTCCCATTGCCCCCTTGACTGTCACACAGATGAAAGAAAGACAAGAACACAATGATATGATGATTGAGATTACTTCTTTTCTAATAGATTCTGAATTTGAAAATATTAAGACATGTACAACTACCAAATAGATGTAGTACAAGCTTACATTAGTTCATGGAGGAGATGTAAATGTGCTCAAAGAAAAAGCATAAAATCTAAGAGGAAAGTTTGATGACATGAAGATGAAAGAAGGTGAGAACATCACTCAGTACAAAAACTAAATCAAGGAAGTGGTGAATGCTATCCAAGGAGTAGGTGGAACAATTGAAGAAGACATTGTGGTAAGTAAAATTATAAGAACATTATTGCCTACATATGATATTAGAGTATTATAAATACATGAAATGAGAGAAGCTCATGGTAATAATATTTCTCTTGATAGTCTAATTGGTAGACTGACTGCATTTGAGCTTAACAAATATGATAATAGTATTTTACTTATAGTAGAATCTGCATTTGTATCATCTTTGAAAATTGGAAAATTAAGATGTAGACATAAGATAAGAAATGAAAGTAATAGTGAAGTTGAGGAAGATGATCTTGATGAACTTGAAGTGTTAATGGCTAGAAGGTTATAGAAAGGAAAAGGAAGATATAGAGGAAAGCTACCCTTGGTATTTTTTAAATGTAAAGAGGTCGGTCATATTGTTGCAAGATGTCCTGACAAGAAAAATGATGAAAGATCAAATGAAAGGAAGAATGACAAAAGAGATTATCGAGATGACAAAAGTAGCTGACAGAGAGGTAACAAAGACAACCGAGACTACAGAGATGAAGGCAAGAAGGCATGCTACCTTGTTGAAGATGAGGATGATCACACCGAGACTGAAAGTGATGAAGACATAGAAGTGGTATTTGTTGCATTGAAGGAAGATTTTGAAGAAGAAGAAATGTATGTTGAAAAAGAACTTATTTATAAGGTTATCAAGAATGATACTTGGATTATTGATAGTGGTTGCATACATCATATGGCTGGTGATGAAGAAAAATTTGAATATCTTGAACACTATAATGGTGGATCTGTAAAAATGGGAAATGATACACCTTGTCAAGTGAAAGGTAAAGGAACTATAATGCTGAATAATAAGATCAGATGTGAAAATGCATATTGGGTGAAAGGACTTAACAATAATCTGTTGAGTGTAGCACAACTGAATAGCACAGGTGACCGAGTTGCATTTGAGGAAAGAAAGATGAAAATCTACGATGAGGCTGGAAAACTGATTGGCACTGGTGAACAATCAAAAGGTAACTTATTCTATCTAGACAATGTTGAAACTTCTTGTTTGTTGGCTAAAAATTAAGATGTATGGTTATGGCACAAGAGGTTATGTCATGTGAACTTTGACAACATGGTTAAGATCAGTAAGAAAAGGAAAGTTAGAGGTTTACCAAGCATATCTAAACCTAACCATGTAATCTGCAAACAATGTCAAATGGGTAAGATGTCAAAGTCTAGTTTCAAGAGAAAACATTACTCATATAATGTTATTCTTGAGTTAGTTCACACTGACTTATGTGGTCCAATCAGAACTCAGAGTTATTATGGAGACATATAGTTTATCTTATTTGTTGATTATTTCTCTAGGATGATGAATGTCACATTCTTAAAAGAAAAATCAAAAGCTTTCTGAATGTTTAAATGGTACAAAGAAAAAGTGGAAAAAGAATGTGGTAAGAAACTAAAATTATTAAGGTCAGATAGAGGTGGTGAATTCATTTATGGCGAGTTTACTAATTTTTATAATGAGCATGGAATAAAAAGACATGTATCTACACTGAGGACACCCTAGTAGAATGAGATTGTTGAAAGGAGGAATAGATCAATTGTTAATTGTGCTAGAACACTGATGATTGAAAAAGATGTTGCACAAATTTACTGGAGAGAAGTTTTTAGTACTGCCATTTACACACTAAACTGAGTATAACTGAAGAAAGAATCAAACAAGACACCTTATGAGCTATGGTATGGTTACACACCTAATGTGAGTTATTTTAGAATATTTGGAAGTAGAAGTTACATTCTGAAAGATGATATAAATGGAAATTTTGATTCAAAAGGTGATGAGGGCATATTTATAGGCTATTCTACTAAAAACAAGGCTTATAAATGTTTGAACAAGACTACTAACAAAATGATTGAAAGTGCAAATGTGAGAGTTGATGAGTTTGCAGAAAAGAATGATGAAGAAAGGAAAAGGAACCTGAAGACTATGGTAGATTTGTTTATATTGAAAATCCTAAAAATCTACCCAAGTAATAGTTTGGCGTTACCAAGCAACAAAATAATGCTATCGAGAAAGAGTCTATATAGACCAAGAAACAACAAATAGTTACTGATGAAGATAATGATCATGCATTGAGTGGAGAGCACATTGAAGAACATAGATCTGAATATGTACTTGCAAAGTATGTGAGAAGACACCATCCACAAGATCAGATAATTGGAGACAAAAGAGCAGGAATGATGACTAGAAGTAAGTTAAGGAACAACACATGTTTAGTTTATGAATTTGAGCCTAACAATGCTAAAGATGCATTGGAAAATGATGAATGGATCAAGGCAATGGATGAAGAAATTGAGCAAATACAGAAAAACAAGACATGGACATTAGTACCGAGACCAGAAGACAAAAATGTGATTAGAACTAAATGGATATTCAGAAACAAATTGAATAAGAATAAAGATGTAACAAGGAACAAAGCAAGACTAGTTTGCAAAGGTTATGCACAAGAAGAAGAAATTGACTATGGAGAAAATTTTGCACTTGTTGCTAGACTTGAAGGAGTAAGAATACTACATGCATATGCTGCTTACAAAGGATTTAAGGTATATCAAATGGATGTGAAATCTACATTTCTAATTGGGATACTTGAAGAAGAGGTATACATTGAACAACCTAAAGGTTTTGTTGATCCAAATTAGAAAAATATGGTATTTAAGCTGCACAAGGAATTATATGGACTAAAACAAGCACCCAGAGCATGGTATGAAAGACTAAATTCTTATCTCATAAGAATTGGATTTGTTAGAACAAGTGATAACAACAATTTATATTTGAAATGTGAAAGTGATGATAAGATTCTTATTGCTGAAATTTTTGTTTATAATATAATATTTGGAGGTCATGATAACCTATGTAAGTCTTTTGCTGATGAAATGAAGAAAGAGTTTGAAATGTCGATGTTTGGAGAGATCAAATTTTTTCTTGGTTTGCAAATACAACAACTGAAGGAATACATTTATATCACACAAGCAAAATACATCAGAGAATTCTTGAAGACATTCACTATGAAAGACTCAAAACCAGTCGGTACACCTATCGTAACCAGATGCCAATTGACAAAAGATGACAAGTCAACTGAGGTAAATCAAACCTTGTATAGATCTATGATTGGAAAGTTGATGTATGGAGTGCATAGTAGACCAGATATTGCACATGTTGTTGGAATTGTGGCTAGATTCTTTGCTAATCCTAAAGAGTCACACATGATTGTTGTGAAAAGAATTTTGAGATACTTGAAGAACACTGGAAATTATGGATTGTGGTATAAGAAATAAGGCAATTTTGAATTGGAAGTTTACACTGATGCTGATTGGGATGAAAACATTGATGATAGAAAAAGAACTACTGGTGGAGCATTCTTTTTAGGAGAAAGATTGGTAACCTGGGTAAGTAAGAAACAAGGATGTATTTCTCAGTCCATTGCAGAAGCATAATATGTTGTTGTTGCTACAAATTGTTCAAATATTGCATGGATAAAGAAATTATTAGAAGGCATGAATGAAGAGATCATTAATCTAGTGATAATTTATTGTGACAATACAAGTGCTATTAATATTTCAAAGAATCTAGTGATGCATGTAAAGACAAAGCACATATCTATTAAGTATCACTATTTGAGGAGAAAGTTCAAGAAAAACAAGTCAAATTGGAATATGTAAAATCACAAGAGAAACTCATTGATATATTCACAAAACCCTTACAGAAGGATACATTTGAATACTTGAGAAGTAGAGTAGGGGTTCATCCCCTTTCTAACAGTCACTAAAGTGATGTGGGTTTGCATCAACCTGTACTTTATCATAAGATCTAATGATGTTGATGTATGATGTTCACACTTTGGGATTCCTGAGGTTGTGAAGAAGAAGATGGAAGACACTGCATATATGTACATGCAAGGTAAAAGAATCTGAACTGAACAATAGAGATACTAATTTGGCTATTAAAGAGCTGATTTCTTTTTGACATTGTTGTCAAAGGGAGAGAAATTGCATGAAATATTTAGATAAAGGAGAGAGATTACATGCAGGGAGAGAGATGATCAGGAAACATTGAAGAGAGATACATGAATATCGGTTATAAGTGAAGTTAGCTGAAAGAGAGAGTCTATTCAATTGATGTTGTGTAGTGATTAAACATATTAAATACATTACTGAGTCACAACATATATAGATAGAGTTGTAGAAAAAAATTTGGTATTCTATGGCATATTTCATATTGTGTTTATGTTGCCATCAATGCCAAAGGGAGAGATTGATAGACTACAACTGATTGAATACTCCAAAGGGAGAGATTGTTATGCTACATCTTATTGATTACTTGGAGAACAAAATGTGAAGATGATCACCGAGATACAAAGGTATATGTGAGACATTAAATCAGTCATTATATTGTCATTGATGTCAACTAGTTTTGACTATACTTATCATGATAGTTGCAAACATCTAAAGAAGGTAATAATGGTGAAGGAATAAGATATTAACATGAAGATGAGATGTATGAGCAATATATGGATATGGTATTCATTGGGTAACTTATTGATGAGTCTATAACATTATGTTAGTGATTTTATTATATTACATGATTCTGTTATGAATTGAAGATCAAGAATGTACAAGTTTATGTGGTCGGTAAATGAAGAACTTAGTATACACCGAGTTGAAATAGTGTACACCAAGCAAGTGTAGTGTATACCGAGTAAGAAGTCACTGACACATCATAGTATTGACCAAGTGAAAGAAATAATATGTAACATATGACTGTCGACTAAAGATGATGAGCTAGACAAACATGGATGATTTCGAGGTTAAAGATAAAGTTTTTTATGAAGATCAAATGACTAACAAAATTCAAGGAAGATTGGTTGATGAAGAATGAAATGTGTTTGAGACACAAGTTTCAAGGAAGGTTGAAGTGGCAAAATCAATGATGGAAATTAAGAGGAAAAATCTATGGCTGAGAAGAAAATGGTTTATCATGTCTATTTAAGGAGACAAGAGATTCAAAATGATAATGCACATGAGAAGGAAATTACAGTCATGTGAAGCTGGTCAGACAGGTTGAAGTGAGAATCTTACATGGTATCATAGCAATATCAAAATTCTTACATGGTATCAGAACCATAGGAATGTCATTGTATAGCCCATTTGGAGAGAATTTTGTTGTAGGTCAAAATTGGAGCTTGTGGGTTCAAATCAAAGGTTAGCATCACATTGAAAAGGTCCAAAAACCCCTAAATCAACTTTTGCTTCATCCAAATCGGATATCTAAGACTAGCTCTAGAGCCATTTGAATTTTGGAGGTGTGGCAGCGGTGATTTAGAAAAAACAACTTCAAAGGTAATTTTCAAACAATGATATCTCAGTCATTTGAACTCCTCTTTTCGAGCACTTTTTTTTTTTAATTTTTTAGGGGGGGGGGGGGGGGGGGGGGGGGGGGTAGAATTTCATGATCTACACAATGGTGTAGGTGGTTTCGAATCTCTATTCTTGGTGTTTTCTAAAAATCAAAAATCCTGATTTTTGCAACTTTAAAGGCTTTGTTCAGGCTCATTTGAACACATTTTCATGTGCCATTTTTTTTTAAAGTGCATTATTATTTGTCTACTTTTCAGATCTGGTATAAGTTTGGAGAAATTTTGAGTGGACATAATACTTTCAACATTTGGTCTATTTTGGCCTATATTTGGCACTTGTAATTTGATGGATCCTTGAACGGTCTTGTGTCTTATTTGTTCAAGTCTACTATAGCCTTAGTTCTATAGTTGTAATCATTGAAATAAAAAATCCACTTTGGTCCATTTTTGCAAGTGGAAATTGTACACGCACTACATATAAAGTGCCAAAATCATCTCTTTTGGGGGGGTTCTTTATTTCATTGTATTTGGGGGGGGGGGTGGTGTATTGATTTTGTGATCTCATTATTTCATGTGAGAAGTGCATCATGGATGGTTTAATTAGATTAATGAGAGGAAAATACAAGAAATGGAGTGAATTAGTTCTTGCTCATCTTAGTGAGCATAATCTATTGTCCTATTTGTATGAGCACATACCTACTAGTCCTCCTTATGATCTGGACTCTTGGACAAAAGTTCTTAATGTTATCTATTGGAATATGGATATGGATCTTATGGATTCCCTAAATGACTACAAAGATAAGACAAAGACTATTCTTGATCTTTGGACCTTTCTTTGGGAAATGTATGGAGATCTACACATTCCTCCACTCCCAAAAGGTCTAGAATCTCCAGTTAAAAATCCTACTTCTCCTATTGAGATTGTTTCTACTATTGTTCCTGATGATATTTTCCTTCATATAACCATGGGTTCTTATAATTCAGTGTAACATAATATTCCTTATCTTCCAATTTTAGTTCCTTGGGATGACTACTTGACATACATTGCAAGCTTGTTTGTGGAGTCCTACATTAAGGATTTGGGAGATATCGTTGATGACATTTATCTTCTCTTTGATGAGGTTGATCCTTCTTAGGTTGTTGAAAGGAAACACTCTGACCTTCATCTTCATTCTCCACTTGATCATTATTTCAAGGTTGACATGATTGTGGATCCTTTGATACAACATTTGGACGAGGTATATTTATCTTCAAAGAAGACATTTGAGTCTTTGAAGATTGACATTCATGAGTCTCAAACCTCACTTGAGATGTCACATTGCATGGTTCATATTGATCATACTCATGTGTTGGAGATTCCTATTCATTTTCCCGAGACATCATACATTTTCAGAACTCCTCCTAGAGATTGGGGAGGATTCATTAATACACCTATGACATTGTTTCTTCCTAAGGGGAGGAACATATATCGTAGGTGTACCTTCTACATTGAGGGGGGGCTACTTTTTCTCTCTTCCTACTTTCTATTTTGAGGAGACTTCTTTGTCTTTGGAGTTTGATCCAAATTTTTACATGGATCAATTACCATTGGTTCCTTGCTTGTCACCTTCTATTGGGATTGTTCCTAATTGGTTTGGGGCATATTCATCAACCAATGACATGGTGACACGTGCACATACTTCAAAGACATCATACTTCATTTGGATTCCCCTTCCTTCTTCCTATCTACAATGGGAAGCCTTCTTGCATATATACTTACTTTATCTTCTTCCTAAGAGGAGAAATGATGTTTGTAGGTATTAGGATTATGTTTTTCCTTCAAGCACTCACCATCCTTGGAGGAGATTATTCTTTATGGGGGGAAAGGGGGGAATATCATGTCTCCTTGTTTCCTTCCTATGGGGGAGTTCTTTATTGTATATACATGATGTATGTTGTAATGGGGGGGTCTTGATTACTCCATCTATCCATGCATCTTGTTTGTTTTCATCTCTCTTTTGTGGGAGGTTTTTTCCCATGAGTTTTTCTCTTTTTCTCCACTTTATGAGAGATTGAATTGCATATCTTTTGCACTTTCATATTGTACACGGGTACCTAACATGGCCTATAAGCTAGGACCCATCATGCATTGGGGTGAACCAACAATAGTGGGTTACACTTTTTTGCCTGAATGAACATTAAACTCTACATTTTGAAAAAAAAAATTTATATTTGGATGCATATTGTCGTTAAACCATTTGAGATCAGGAGATGAAATAAATTAGAGTCTTTTAAGATTTCTGTCTAGATTCTAAATATATTTTTTATATTCATTTTTGAACTGATTTGAATGGTTTTTTCTTTCTCCCATGAAAACTAGTATGTTGTTGAAAACATCATTTTCAAAGAGTTACATTATTTTCATAGAGCATAACTTTTTTTCTAAAATAGATAGCAATGTGCTTCTTTCTAATTTAGTTTTTTAACATCCATGCAGAGGGCATGCAATTGGTTTGTTGACATTATCATGGTTTGAAGTTGACTAAACCGTAATTTTGACATACCTTGACTACATAACTTATAACTTATTGTGTATTTGTCCAATTTTATTTTATTTTTTTGATAGAAAGATAACTTCAATACATAGGGCATAGATATTTTTTATATTTTTTTTCTCTCATTTACTATTTTTCCATAAGTGTCAAACATAGAGGCAGACATACGGTGAAATATCTATGTTTAGTAAAGCTAAAAATACAAAGTCATAATACATTTAATATATATTAACATTATAATCATTGGAAAGATTTTTCTTAGTAGTACCTTCTACATAGATAGGTTTTTCAAATGGATTCATTTGATCTGCCAAAAGATAAAGTCAAAGTGATTTTTTATAATCATTTTAATAGGTGTGAAGGAGACTCCCTTGTAGGTATGAATGAGGAGTATAGATGATATATCAATATTTTTTTTAATCTAAGAGGATTTTAGCTAACCATTTGTAATTAATTCTTTCAAATGGAACCTCTCAAGGCTTAAATCATCATATTTTATTAAAAATATTTTATTTCAGTAAAAATCAACATGTCTAAAAAAGTGTAACCCACTATTGTGGGGTCACCCATTGCCATCTAGCTTTGTAAGCTTAAGTGCATTCCCCTAAGTTGCACTTAAGGGGGGGTGTTGGTGTAATTAAATATTTCTAATTACACTTTACTTAAGTTTACTTAGGATAATGCATTTGCATACTAGTTGTCATGTAGACATATATGAGTTTGCATCTCTTTTTAGCACATGGTGTGGGATAATTTTCACTTTATGTGCGAGATCCACCTTTAGTGCTCTTATCACATTATCATCCTCTCATTGTTGCACATTTTGCACATATTTTGTTGTACAATGGAGGATGATCCACCTTTGGTGGACATGTGATTACACCTTGTCTAGGTGATAGGTTATCATTTACATATCTCCTAGTTATCATGCATTGCTTTTATATTCAGGCACATCTACTTTGTATTTATCAATTATATCAATTAGGAATTATTAATTGTATTACATTTTTTATCATTATTAAATCAATCATTTGATCATATAATTTTTTCTATCTCTCTTGTGCTATCAATTGAGCTTCTAGATCTTGGCATTTCATTTTTTGCCTTAGGAAAATTCTTATATGGTATTAGAGCAATATCAAAATTCTTACAAAACTACCTATAACATGTGTTGAGTGGTCACAAGTATTGTACATCGACTCCATCTAACTCCATAGGTTTGAGCGCACCCATTTTCCTAATGGTGGTTAACAGGAGATAACACACTAGCTAAATATCCCCTATCCAAATCCATCATACCTTAATAAGGATGATTTCCTAATATTTTATAATTTGAGCCCCTACTATGTAGTTGGTAGTATTCAGATACCTTTCCATTATGTATAGTTGGCCTGTAATGAGTGTTTGAGCATTTTGACTTATTTTCAATTTATTGCATTTAAATTTATTAATACATTTCAATGTTATAACTACGTTAGTTTATTAATTAAATATTTTAGTATGCGTGATGAGCATTTAAAATGAAGGAAATTGCTTAATTTGATTCATGGGAGCTATTTTCGGAGATTATATAATGAATTATTTATTTATAATTTTATTAATTTTTATTTGGTGTTTAGTAAAGTGGGTTTTATATAAGGAAAATAGAGTTATTTTATACTTGGTTTTTTATTTTGCAATATTGCTCTCCCAAAACCCTCCTACATGTATTTTTGTTGGATTTTTTATTGGGAAGAACTTGTGAAGAATATTTTGTGGGTATGAGGAAGATATAATTCTTTTGGTGGATTCTCTTTGTTGTTCAGTAGATTCATGCAATTATTTTGTTGGTGAAAAGATCTTATTTTTTGAAGTTTTGTGCAAGTTTGAGGTGAGTTCATGATTTCTTCTTGGTTTCTCAATATTTTTTATTCCAATTACTTGTCATAGGTTTGATTTATGATTTAAAACATTTCTTTAGTTTATGGAAAACCATTCTATTGATTTAAATAAATGATTTGAATGAATTTCTAAAAAGTGTGCCCTGAGTAGGGATATGTTGTTGAAATTTGTCTAAAATGATTAAAGGGTGAATTTTATTGTGGAATTGAGATGTTGTTCATATATTAGCCAATGGGTATTTATTAGTTTTCTAATTTTTGAATTTTGAATTTTATGTGCTTTTGAAGGTCCTCTAATGGAGACTTGTGATTTATGACTAGTTTTTGGTCTTTTGTGAATTGTGTAAAAAGTGGAATTTGAGTTTTTTGATATGATATTATTATGTGGGATAATGGATATTATATATAGAACTTCATTCTTGGGATCAAATTTGATCTCTATCATGATGTATTGGTCAATTGGGCAATTGTGAGTATAAATGAAAATGATGATTTAATAGGCAAATGTGCCTTGAGATTGGAATGATAAATTAATATGGCATTCATTATGGATTTTATTTGATGTATTTTCCTCATTCATTGGAATTTTATGACCCCACCTGCTTAGGTACTAAAGTGGGTCTAGGGAGTGGCTCCCAACATGTCCCTAGCCCAAAGTGGCTTGAAGGCTTAATAAAGGTGTGGGGAGTCTCTTAATCAAGTGTTAGTAAAGTAAAACTTGGGTGGGTCAAAATATTAATAGGATAACAATGGTTCCCCAAACATTCCTTGAGTACTAGTATGAGGATGGGGATGTTTGGGAAGACATACCCACACATAGAGCACATGGGGACTTGTCTAGAGAGACATGGCTACTCATTTGACACATGTTATTGCATGATTCCCATTCTCGTTTGTATGAGAGAATTCTTGGTTTTTTGTGGTTCATCTTCACAAGATTACATGATCATATTCTCTACACTTAACACTCTAGCATCTAAGTTATGATAGTTGAGTAGTACCTGAGAGATTTATTGTTGCCTGATCCTTTTGGTTATTGAGTTTTGATATTGTATCCTATGGAAAATATAGTGTTGCTTATTAATGGTGCCTCATGTCTTTATTGTTTTTATTGTGGTTCCACAACACACACCCCTATTTGGCCACTTGGCCAAGGGCCCCCCCTTATTTTTGCTTATTTTTGCCCCTCGAGGCCTTTTGGTTTTTGGTCTTGTCTCCTATTTTGTTATTTTTTCCTAGCAAACCTTTCTCCAAAGGAAGTTCTAAGTGTTTTTCAGGCTTTCAAACTTTCCTAGGTTTTCAGACCTCCAAAAGTTGGAAACCTCTTGCATGCGATTTTAAGCCTTTGCTCCTTTCACACTTCCAAAATTTCTTAGGTTTTCAGACCTCTAAAAGTTTGAAAGTTTGAAACCCCTTGCACCAAAGTTTTAACTTTCGATCTGTCAATGTTTCGAATGGACGAGGGTCCATGGACCTCCAAAATCCTAATACTCTGAAAGGTCAAAATGTTGAAACTTCAACATTGTTGGAGGATGACGATGCCTTTAACTGAGGGTCTATAAATTGCGACTAGAGCGGTTTTTTCTTCATTCTATGTCTTGTGTTTTCAATCATTTTACAAAGTGAATTCTTTCAAGCATGTGGGCATTCAAACTGCTTCGCGATTTTTCACCTCACCACTGCATCTTCACTCATCTTGCTCCTTGGTTGCTTTTGAGGTTAGGGTTTGTCTTCCTTTTTCTGTTGTTTTTGTTTGTATTCTTCATTTTTTGGTCTAGGGTTTCATTTTCTTCATTTTTCAGTCTAGGATTTTGTTGTTTTCACTTTTGTCTAGGTTTTTGTTGTTGGTTGTGTATCAGCTTGTCGGGTTAGAGATGGTTTTAAGCTCACCTTTTGCCTCCTCGCTTCAATTCGCAAGGGTCCAAAAAGACTTTTCCTTCAAAGCTTGTACAAAGATCTTCTTGCCCTTCAACGTCTAAAAGGTTTTTTCCCAAGTCTTGAGAATTGTCAACTTTCCTCAGCTTTTTAGCCTTTCACATTGTCAGCCTTTCAGTCTTTCACATTGT
The DNA here is from genome assembly GCA_027943335.1 of Chamaecyparis obtusa. Lineage (NCBI taxonomy): Eukaryota > Viridiplantae > Streptophyta > Pinopsida > Cupressales > Cupressaceae > Chamaecyparis > Chamaecyparis obtusa. The sequence goes on from BSBK01007893.1 coordinate 23,783, forward strand.
CACTTTTTCGGCCTTCATGGAATAAATACACCTCCAAAACTTTGAAATCTTGAGTGCTCCAATTAAACCAAGTGTAATCACCAAAAAGTGGGTAGGATCATTCAAGTGATTAATCATGGCAATTGAATCCAAACAAGTATTTAGCCAATCAAAATTAAAATCAAGCTTCAATTCAATTTAAATCAAAATCAAGAGCATTTTAATCAAGTTAAATCAAATCAATGTGTAATTAATTCAATTAATTATATAGTTTGGAATTAAATAAATTCAACCCATTCAAGGGGTACACTTGGCTAAATAAATGAATTAAAATCAATTGATTAAATCCTAATTTCTCTCAACACCACATGGGAGGAAAATCCCTCAACCAATAGGATTTAAGAAAAGAGCTCACATGGATCAAGCCAAATTCAATCTCAATCACTCAATTTGAAAGAGCATCTTGTCCACTCATCTTATCTTCTTGTCCCAAGCTTTGAGGACACAATATTTAAATTGTCTTCAAAGGGTGGAACCAAGGACTTAACCCCAACTCAACCTTGATCAAATCCAACTACACCCCCTACCCTTGCCAAAATCTATAAAAGGGAGGCCTAAATCACTCATAATTCAATCCACAAATCTGATAATAGCATCAAACCTCTTGAGAATTATAGCTAGAAAGGCAATTTAGAAGTTAATTGAGCATTTCTATTTGGAATTGAACTAATTAGCTTAGCTTATCAATCATTTCTCATTCTAGGACTATCATTAATGGAAGCTTGTTGAGAGCTTCACATTAACACTCTTAGTTAGATAGCCATAGAATGCTTAATTGTGCTTTATTTTCTAAATAGAGTTGCTAATTGTGGTTATTTAGTTTCTATTTCATTTATTGTTCAATACTAATTCTATGAAGGTACAAAATCTCGTACACAAAATGGCACCCACCATGGGGCTTTAGGCTTTACTTTCTAAAAATCTCATAATCTTCATATTTGTTTAAATTTTTGCATGTTTAACTCTTGGTTTTGCAGTGAAACAACACTTCTGAGACTTCAAACGACACTTTTAAGCAGTTAAACAATGCTTTTGAGCATTATTTTAGCACTTCCATGAAAAATTTGTTTGCCTTTGCACAGAGAAACAATGCTTTTAAATCTTTCTGACATCTGTCTTAAATTCTATCAGCGCTTATTCCCTGACTACCGAGTGCATTTGCCTATTTCTCCAGCATGTTTTCTCATTTTATGATGCCTATGCTTAATTCTGTAGCACGTTTACTTTTTGTTTCAGTGCTTTTGACCATTTAATTAGCGCTTTTAAGAATTTAAATAGCACTTTCAAGCATTTAAATAGCGCTTTCGAGCATTTAAATAGCGCTTTCAAGCATTTAAATAGCACTTTCAATCATTTTAAGATTTCAATCATTTTAAATAGCGCTTTTAAGCATTTAAATAGTGCTTTCAAGCATTTAAATAGCGCTTTCACACATTTAAATAGCACTTTTAAGCATTTAAATAATGATTTTGCTTAAATTGAAAATTTTCATAATCTGACTGTCAGAAAATGATTTTTATGTCTTTGCAGGATGACTGATCATAAAAAAGTAAAAAAACCAAAGAGCAGATTCAATCAAGAAGGCAAAGCTTTGACAAGGAAGATCAAAAAGGAGAACATTGCTCACATTAAGCTGGTTCTTGAGGATTCTCAACAAGAAGGAAAGGTATATGATCATTACATCAAAGTTGTAGAAACATATAAGGCAAAATTTGTTTCATTGAATTGGATTTATTCACCTTAATCAAGTTTTTCTTAAATTTGACAAATAAGGCTTAAAGTTCGATTTTATCTTTGTTTCTTCAATTTCATTTTTTTTCTTCACTGTGGCTAGTTTTGTTGACTAACTTGTTGGAGGAAAAACACATTGGAAAGAAACGATCACCAAGGTAAGCATTAAAATTTTGAAAAATCAATCAAAAATGCCCCTAGCCTTTGCTAGCTACAAGGAAAAGGTAAGCCTAAACTTAGTTATTTTTTTTACTTAAATTGTGGCTTTATTGTTTTCAAAATCTAGTAAGTAAAAATAGCCTATTATTGTTTGAGAAATTTTGATATTAGACCTATGCTCTTCACTTCTTTTAGTGAATCAAAATGCCAAAAGTGTCCAAATTTCTTGATTAAAAGAAAGGTTAAGGAAATCAAGCACATAATCAAATAAACCCCTTGTTTGTAGAAAAGAGTAGCAATACTTGATTCTCACTAGTTAGTGGGTTGGAAATTGAACATTGTTAATTGTGTTTGGGGATTGAGAAGTAGATAGGGATATGCTCTTCACCTTTTTGGTGAATCAAACTCCCACAACCTATTTCTTCATTCCACTTTCTTGCTTTCAAATGAACATGCTAGATCAATAGTTGGGCTCGCCTCCTGAGATTTGCCTTAACAAGGCCAGTGAGAGGGACAACCCAAAGTAGGATACAATCACCTTTTCCGCAATCATCCAACCCACTACAAAATGAAATGCATGCATCCTTAATGGTGTGTGTGACAAAAGGGTGTTCAATTTTTGAACTTCCTCTAGTAGTCCTTCGGGATTGCACAAAACTCTGACATACCAGTGGTAGGAAGCCTCTTAATATACTTGGAGGATGAAAGTTTAATATCCATTTTGAACGAAATCTTGATTAAATACCTTGATAAATTAGCAAGCCTACCTCATTAGAGCCATTTAAAAGCCAAATTTGACCTTAGGTAGATTTCTTGGAAGAATTTCTTGTGATAATTGATAAAATTATTGTGTTGTGCTTGAAGGTCTTTGATTACAAAAAGAAAACATCCATTAAGATCCAAAAATCAATTAACAATAAAAATTCAAAAGAATATTCTATTCACAAGAATTCAAGAAATGGAAAAAGAAATGGAAATATTATCCAACCAATTCTCATTAAGAACATTGTTTCCTTACCTCTATGATTAAGAAAAACATCATGAACACCATATCTTTAATAATTCAAAATTCGATCAAAAGGAATATCATGAAAACCCTATATTTGATCAAAAATGTCCTAATGATAAACCAATATTTGATGAAGAACCTATTTCAAAATATCAAGAGAATCTCATCTTTTATCAAGGAAATCAAGAGGAATTAGTCTCATCTCAACAATATTCATCATATGACAACTCTTTGAGAAACACAAATACATCCAAATATCCTTGGGATAGATCATTTACTCCTTTGAGAATTTCATACGAATCAGCTTTGGAAAAACTCCTTGAAAATTATCTCATCATGTTGCCTCAAATCACTTCATGTGGTTTTATATTTTTGAGCAACTATTGTGCATATCATAGACATAATGAACATGAAATTTTAGACTGCATGGATTTGAAACATAAAATCCAAAATCTTATTGATGATGACATAATTGAAATTGAAAATCCTAATGAATCATCTAATGAAGATACTTTTCTCAAGAAAGATAAAACTTATGAACAAATGTCTATTAATGGTCCTCTTATAGCTTTCACCTATTCCACCATTCCTCCATTTCATATAGAAGCAAAGCTATCCAATATTCCTCCATCAAACAAAGATCCAAACAGTTTTCATAATGACTATGTATACCATCAAGGGCTACCTCTAAAAGAGATCCAAGCTAACCTACATCTTGCTACAAACTTATTTCATGCTTCAAAGGATATAGACTCCAAGCCTTCATGTGCTACAATGCCTATTGTACCTATTTCAAATGAACATCCATCATCCCTTCAAGAATCCCTCGTGTGGATCCAAACTCCTACATTGTCCTTAGAAGTGGCTCATGTCAAGAGACTAATCAAAAGTGCAACAAAATAAGTATTATTAAGGATCAAGATCAAGATATTATCCCTTCGTATCCTATATTTGACCAAAGTCCCATATCCCAAGAATCCCATGATGAATCCTTCATACCCTTCCATTTATTTCAAGAAGATATCCTTCCATCTCAAACACCCCATATTACTTCATCTCCTATATCATACCCATATCCTAAGGAATATCAAGGTATTCCTTCCATCTCTAATGAACTTATTGAAAATCAAAAGAAAAGTATTCTTCCTAGGCTATCAAAAGATCCTTGTCAAGATCAAAGTACCCCAACATCCACTTTTCATAATCCTCCATATCTATCTCAAGATTCAACTACTCGTATCAAAGTCACTCCTATCAAGCTACATATAAGCCTATTGGTATAAAGATAAATTCAAAAGATAAAAGCCTTGGCCATGCAGCTCAAAATAAAGATGTTGATATCCCTCCCACATCTCATTTACCTCCATTTGTGCATAAGGATATTCCTTATACATCCTCCAAATCCATCCTTGGTCCCTATAGCCCAAACTTGAAACCTTATACATCCTCCAAATCCATATTGGGCCCTTACATTCCTCCATCAACCTTTCCTACCATCCCTATCCCACCATCCCCTTACCCTATATCCTATCAAGATCAACAAAGACATACATACTTGAGAAACCAAACACCCATCCATGTCAATCCTCCATATCAGACCATCCATATCAACCTTATTCATCCACCAATCCCAAGTCCTTTCGAAGAAGTTTGGATTTGCAACATAAAAATCAGAAATCCAAGAATCCACTTATGTATGAAGAGCACCATGTCCCATCTAATTGACATGTGAATGAAAGAAAAAAATATATATTCAAGAGACCACAAAGGTCCATCAAGAAAAAATAAAAATCAAAGAAAATGTGGATTCCTAAATCCCTCATTGAAGAAATGCATTCCAAAGAATCCAAAAGGAAAGAAAAATCAAAGAAAGTGTGGGTTCCCAAGTCACTTTTGAAGAACTTACACACAAAAGAGAAATCAAAGTTGACATTCAAGCTTTCAAAGGCTTCCACTCCACATTCTCCCAAACACATTCCATCTTATCCATCCATTTTGAGTCCTTGTATCCCAAGATCCATATCCTCTCTTACTTCGAAATCTCAAGCTATTTCACCCATTTTTCTTCTATTATTCCACTACCCTTCAAGGTGTGTATTGATGTTGATCTTGATAATACTTCTTATCCTCCTATTCATTATCCTTCCATACCTTTTTTCACACCCACACATGGAAAGACTTATTATCCTCTCATTCATTATCCTTACATTTCCATTATCCAATCCATTGCATGAATCTTTAACCACCCTTTACCTTATCCACCATATCATATTTCCATCACCATATCAACATCTTTGAGCATACCTTTCAGCAGCCTTGGCCCGTCATATCATACCTTTTCAAGGAGTATACAAAGAGCATGAGGCTTGAGTCCCTTCAAAAGAAAAAAAAAAAGAAATATGTCCTATGGTGAAAACCACTTCTTGTGGCATCTTGGACAAGTACCATGATGAAAACCTGGCAAACAGGCGTCATGCGTAATTCCTTTCTTGCACTCTACACTTGGGGGAAAGTTTCATCCATCATATCCTCCATCTTTCTACCATTGATCTCACTTGCATTCGTATTACATCTTTCGCCTTTGGTCTTGACAAGGTTGAACATATCCATGAGCATTAAATATCTTGACATGAGTTATCCTATCCATCAGCCTATTCACTTGTTGCGTTCATGCTACCCTATCATGATCTTGTTTATCCTAAAGCCACCTTCATTATTTCTATGAAGCCTTTCCATAATCCCAAACCATTCACTCATAGCCTTCACCACCCCTTTATCATGATTGTGTGATCCTATCCACATTGATCCCTTAATCTTGATCCAAATGAAGAATAAAAGAAATGGAAAAAAAAATGTTAGAAAAAGTCTCTTGATATGTCCACTCCTTTCGACCATTGTCATGACACCTGGTCATTATTCCATATGCTATCCAACACCACATCATTGGCCTATATTGAGATATTATTTTTCCCTAGCTTGGATAATCTTGAAGAGATGGTCCTATGGGTAACACACTTGCTTCATCCATCATTGCCTATTCATTGGTGAATCATCAGTTTGTAATTCGATCTTTCATGTCCTATACCTTGCTAGACATTGGGGACAAATTCAATGTCATCTTGTTTGAGAACTTGTAATCTCTAAAAATCTTTTTAAAAAAGTAAAAAATCTCTAAAACTTCAAAAACATCAAAAAGCTCTAAAATTCAAAAACATAAAAAATATCTAAAATCCAAAAAACATCAAAAATCTATAAAAATCTATAAATAAATAAAAAATTTAAAAGCCAAAAAAAATAATCTAAAATCTTAAGTAAACACTCAAAAATTGCATTGCCCAAAAAAGCATGATCTTTGCTAAATCAAACCAGGGGCACCAATCCAAATTCAACAAGCTTATCAAAATAGACGCAAGTTGGCTCAAAATCATTGCATCAAAATCAGAAAATTGCTACATTTGAACTTATTGATTAATATTACATTTCAACATCCAAACACTTGATTTAAACAAAAACATTTGACAAATCAAATCTAAATTTAAAAGGTTTAAACATAACTAAGGATCAAAGTGGATGAAGTTTTTGAAATATGGATCTACAAACAAAAGCAAAAATGTTCAAAGTGATTAGTTGATTGGTGAAATCATGTATCATGTCTTTTTAGCAAATTGATGATGGTTGACTAGATGAGCAATGATGAAGACATGATATTTTCTTGATTTCTTCTTAAGTGCTTGTCAGGTTGATTCATAGCAGTATGCAAATCCGTCTTATGACATGATCATCAAAGAATCATCGAGGACATTTGTATATGAAAGGGATCAATTCTTTGTTTGTTTACTTGAAATTGTTAAAATCTAAGGAAAGAGGTATTCATATCATCATGGTTAAACCAGTGATGATTGTACCAATTTCATGTTCCAAAAAGCTCAATGATGAAAATAAGCTTCCTAATTCTAAATAGTGACAACTAGCTTCATCCATATAGATTAATTGCATGTTAGTTTGCATGGGTGGATCCTTTTTCTCAATATATGTAAGGAAAGCTAAAGGGGGTAGAGTTATCATCATCAAAAGACCAAATCAAGATACATCAAGTGATCAATGATATCATCAATGGTACATCATCAAATATATTGAAATTTACATCATCAAATCTCCATCAATGTATAATAAAAGTCTTGATCAACATCATCAAATGTCCATCAATATATAATCAAAGTCTTGATCAACGTCATCAAATGTCCATCAATGTATAATCAAAGTCCAGATCAACATCATCAATGTCTGAAGTATCCATCACCATAAATCATGTTCAATCTGATCATCAAAGGTACATCAATGTCATCAAGATATATCATCAAAATGATTCATGCTTCATCAAGGACATCATCAATAATCAATCATGTTGATCAACTAGGGGCAACCTAATCCTGTTCATCACCTTCTCTTCTATCAATCCCTATTTTTCATCATGAGAATATCCAATCAACACCATATCATCAAAACATCTAATCATATCATGTATTAAATATCAATCAATCAAATCATCCAATTGATCATCTAACATCAATCAAGTTATCCTATCATCCATTTTCTCATATTGAGCGCATCAAATCTCCTAACTCTATATCGTGAGGAAGGAAAATCATTGTTTTGTATCTCTAGATCTTGAGAGCGAAATATCAACCCATCAACTTATCCTATCAGATTGACATCAACATCAACCAAGTGATTTTGACTGACATCAAATGATACCAAACCATCATCAACTTATCTCTTCTCATCAATCAAATCTTTTCTCATCAAATTCTCTCATGATTGAGGCATTTCCAAATTTCTATATCGGGAAACAAATTGAAATTTCCCATCCTCAACTAAATCATCCAAAATCATTTCAATTCATTTCCCGAGGGGGCATACACTTAGATAAATTAGAATGACATCAACATCATCAAATTAGGAGAATGACCATCAAATCGGAGCGCAATCTTTTATCAAGAAATTTTTCGCTAATCAATCAAAAGGGGCATCAAATATCAAATCGAATCAAATCGGGTATCACATCAGAAATCTAACATAAGATTGACCATCAGGACACTAAAATCAGAATTGCATCAATCCTATCATCAAAATTGGCATCTCATATCGAACATCAAGATCGACCATCGACAGAACCAGAACCTTTTATCAGTTGGATCAAAACATTCTTTGAATTAACACGCTTCGCATGTCAACTCAAAGAGGGGCATTTGTAATCACCAAAAAGTGGATAGTATCATTCAAGTGATTAATCAAGGCAAATCAAGGAAAAATCAAGGCAATTGAATCCAAACAAGTATTTAGCCAATCAAAATTAAAATCAAGCTTCAATTCAATTTAAATCAAAATTAAGAGCATTTTAATCAAGTTAAATCAAATCAATGTGCAATTAATTCAATTAATTATATAATTTGGAATTAAATAAATTCAACCCATTCAAGGGGTACACTTGGGCTAAATAAATGAATTAAAATCAATTGATTAAATCCTAATTTCTCTCAACATCACATGGGAGGAAAAAGCCTCAACCAATAGGATTTAAGAAAAGAGCTCACATGGATCAAGCCAAATTCAATCTCAATCACTCAATTTGAAAGAGCATCTTGTCCACTCATCTTGTCTTCTTGTTCCAAGCTTTGAGAACACAATATTTAAATTATTTTCAAAGTGTGGAACCAAGGACTTAACCCCAACTCAACTTTGATCAAATCCAACTACACCCCCTACCCTTGCCAAAATCTATAAAAGGGAGGCCTAAATCACTCATAATTCAATCCACAAATCTGAGAATAACATCAAACCTCTTGAGAATTATAGCTAGAAAGGAAATTTAGAAGTTAATTGAGCATTTCTATTTGGAATTGAACTAATTAGCATAGCTTATCAATCATTTCTCATTCTAGAACTATCATTAATGGAAGCTTGCTGAGAGCTTCACATTAACACTCTTAGTTAGAGAGCCATATAATGCTTAATTGTGCTTTATTTGCTAAATAGAGTTGCTAATTGTGGTTATTTAGTTTCTATTTCATTTATTGTTCAATACTAATTCTATGAAGGTACAAAATCTCATACACACCAAGTTCCAAATTCCAAAAGAGCAATACGTCTCCTTTTCAGCCTTTCAGTGTCCAAACAATAGAGAAGCCTCCACTTCTCTGAAGTTTTCTAGAACTCTATCCTTTTAGAATTTTGAAGTTTTAGACTCCGATCATCTCATTATACAATCTACCTTTGAAACCCCGAAAGTTTGATACTCCACGATACCAAAGAAAATGAAAATCCTTTTTGCATTTTTGACATTTTGACCTCCAATGATCTTAAGAAAGTCCAAACTTTGAAATATCAAAAACCTTAAAAACTGTTAACAAGACCTTTTCACTCCTTCAGCTTGTCAGAGGCCAGTGTTCTCTTTGGTGTCTGCACCTTTGAAACCCCAAAACTTGAGTTCAAGTCTTCTTTTGAGGTTTACAACTTCTGGGTTTGATTGCCTAGAATCTTTGTCACATTCTTGCTTGAATCTCAATGGTTTTCAATAAGGTTTTACTAATTATTTTCTTTCTCTCTTGTAGAATGTCGAAAAAGACTACTTCACCAACTATGAAGTTCCTATTCAAAGAGTACCATGCTCCATCAAAGGTTGGTAATTTGTACATTGAGATAAAAGATACTAACATTGGGAACGTAGACTAGAATGAATTTTTAAAAAGATGCACCAAGCTGGAGGGTAGATCCTACGATTGCACTTCCTTGGTATATTCAAGCTTGTTAATGCAGTGACACATCCGGTGTCTATTCTGTCTTCTGATCTAATCGTGACTCTTGCTCAACACTATGTACCTAATGAGAGGCTGGTAAAGATTACAATGGGTGAGGTGGTCCTTGACCTCAGGTCAAACAATATTGAAGATGTCTTTCACCTCCCTAAAGGATTTGATAGATTCTATGATTTCTCCATAGATAAGGGTTGACAATTTTTCAACAAGGACCCTCATTTGTCTTATGAAATAGTTAACAAAGAGTACCTAATGCTACCTCTTCTAAAAAACAAGATGGAAAGAATATACATGAGGAGAGGGTACTTGAAGAATGACATCTAAGCTATAGTCACCATGATAAGAAGACTGTATGGCCTTCCCAAATCTATCCAACTCAAACCTTGGATGATTTTGTTGATAAAAAGGATTAAAGGAAGAAGGGCTAGGTTCGATTGGGCCACTATCCTTAGTGACAATATGGAAAAATAGCTAACCATGGTAAAGAATGATCCTCATTTCTATATGACTTCATACATCGTTAACCTACTGGCCACCAGAGAAGTCTATCCGAGCTAGGTAAAAGTGGGAGTGATGGGCCAACCTAATGCCTAGCCTTTCACTGTATATCCACAACTCATGAGGAAAGAACACTTGGGTGAAGACAACACATAATACAACATTTTCAATGATGCCTTCATCTTTGCAATCATCTTCTCTATTGAGGGTGATTATGGAAAGAGACTTTCAGAAGAGGTCGTTGCTAAAGTGAAGGCCTTGGGTGCCTATTATATTCAATTCAGGACTTTCACTTACACCAAATTGGCAAGAAGCACCCTAACTCCAAAAAATATTCCAAGATACCTGCCAGACTGAATAATCCTTTTAGAGATTGCCAGATAACTCTCTGATGCTTATGAGCATAACAAGCATAAGAAGAAGCACTATTGGGACTTCCCCATTTCCATCAGTCTGCATTCTCTTCAGGATATGAAGGTATGAAAATATCTAGCATTTGAGTGAGACAAGTGCCCCTTGCAATATTTCAATTTGATCAGAATAAGATTTGACCCTATAGGCACCAATAATGGCATTATGGGGAGGCACTACATTCATGAGTTGCATTTTAAGGATCACTAGATGAATTGCATGGATAAATATGATGTCAGAATCTGAGACTACTTCTAAATGACCCTGGAATTGGCACATGATGCTTTACTCCTCCGCATCCCACCCAAAGTATGTGAGGCAAATTCTAAAGATGTTTTGGACCCATTATACAATGAGGATAAGATATGTCTATAGCTAAATCTGGACCTCTAATCCAGACATATACACAACATAGTCATTGCTCGATCATCAAAATTATGAAGGTGAGTATGGATTACTCAATTTGCAATATCTATCGATTCGACCTGTTGCCTCCTAATTAGCTGAGGTGTTTGAATTACTCTCAGAACAAGAGCCAAAAACCAAAAGACCAAACTAAGATGGAGGATTTTTGAAAGCTTGAAAGACAAACAAATGAGAAATTAAGCTATAATGAAGATGCAATTAATCTAAAATGAAGTGCAGATTTTAATCTAAGGAGCTTGAAATAAACATGAGAATTAAGTTACTAACCAATAAGCAAATTATATTAAATGAGAATGCAATTACACTAAATGATAATTAAACTAATGTGCAATAAAAAGCTTGAAAATATGAAATAGTTGAGACTAAAATTCACTATAGTTTATGTGCTCTAAAATTGCCTCCTTTCGAATGAAGGAGAAGGTTCATAATATAGAAAATCCCAGGAAGAGGATGAAGGGTTTCTTGAAATGAAACAGTTGACTCTTCATTCCCAATTGAGACAAATATTGAGGAATTACTTAATTAAAATAATGAATTATTGCCACATATGGGCGACCCTTCGAATATTTTAAATTATTAAATCCAAATAAGATAATCCATTCAAATAACCAAATAATATTAATTCCTTTTATGTGTATTAGCCAAATGGGGTGGGTTTAATTTAATTTAAAGCACTTAGGACTTTAGAATTAAATCAATTTATCATAGGGATTATTTAGCTAATAAAGTCGGATACTTAGAAATTAATTATAGTGTAAGATTAATGCAATTTAGGGTTTTTTGTAATTGACATCAAGTCAAATAAAGTCAGGTAGGAGAGAGAAAATTGCCTAGTAAAATAGGACTTTAATGATGTAAAATTGAAGAAAATGCACCAAAATTGATTGAAATTATAAGGTGCCAATTTTGGGGGTATTACATTTTCCCCTCTTTGAATTGATGTGCGAGCAGCGCATTGATTCAAAGAATAGTCTGATGTGACAAATGAGGTTTCAGGATTATCCCCAGAATGAAGCTTAACCCTTGGAAGTCAAGGTTAGGATGCCAAGACACCAAAATAGATCAAATTGTAGAACCACCTCCAGAACGAGGCATGATTCTTTGAAGTCTAAGTTAGATTGCGAAGACAACGGTCTAATTACCACTTGAGAGGAGACTGGAATCGGGGTTAGATTGCCCCAATGCCCATTAATCAAATGATGACAGATGTAGATTTAGGACTAATCTTTAGAATCAGGGTTAGATTGCCCCAATATGAAGATTAGCCCTCTGAGACCTGGGTTAGATTGCCCAGATAACAGTTTAAAAGAGATTTTGAGAGCCATCTCCAAAATGAAGCTTGACTTTCAGGAATTAGGGTTAGATTGCCCCAATACCTAATGAGATTTCAAGAACCATCTCCTGAATGAAGCTTGATCCTCGAGGATCTAAGTTAGACTGCTCAGATACCTAAAAGATAGATGACCAGATGAAAAGATACGAGGCATGAAGATGCCCCTAGAGATGAGATGCCCCAAGCGGTGAGGACTTTGATTTAGATCAGATTAAAATGAGACTGGTTCAATAAGATTCAAATGATGCAATCATCTTGCCCCCTCGGGAGTGAAATCGAAAGATGACATATCAGAAGGATGATTGACAACAAGAGGTTTCCTTATAAGCAATCAGACTAGATTTGAGAAGCTACAAAAGCAATTTGGAGTGATCGAGAGGTCCTACTGACCAAGTTTGACCATGGTTGACCATGGTTGACCAAATTTGAATAGAGTTGACTTTAGATGAAAACATTGAAGAATTCAAGAAAATGATGAGGAGATGAGAATCTAGCAGGAAAAAGATGCCAGAAGGCTGACTGCACAAGTGTCTGATCCCAAAGGATCCTAGATTTTAAAACATGATTTTGAGCCATCTAGAGATGTCAGATTTCGATTTTGATCTTGAAAATGGATTCAAAGAGGTCAATTAAAGACTTGTGTAGTGGTGATGAAGCTGGGACATAAGATGAGAACCCTCGATGAATAAATCCAAAAGAAGACAATAAAGAGAGCACCAAAACACTGTCTCAATGCAAGCCTAAGAATGAAAACGCAAGCCTAAGCTAGACACAACCCTAGGACTTGGTTGTTGGACTTGTTTTATTATCATAGAGTTTTTAGGTACGAGATGATTGCAAGATGCCATACAATTCTCACTAACATTGCAATCATGAGAATATGAATCAAAAGGAATAGGTGTTCAGGTCCTTCTAGCTTCTTGTGCCTTAATGCTTACATCTCATGATTTAGCAAGTTAACATAAGCATCAAAGCATAGCTGCTAGAATGACTAGAATGTTGATTGCATACAAACACGCCAAACACATGAGAGTTCCTTCTTTCACCAAAGAATGCTCGCAGTGACCCTTACTTAGCAGGATGAGCATTAGCAATTTTACTTGTAGCAAAAAGAAGTCACTCAAAACAGACAAGGAGAAGAACCAACCTAACCAAAGTTTCCATATAAAAGGAGTTGAGGTACACATGGCCATCCAATACGTGATGAAGGCTCTTACAGATGGACACCCCTCTTAGATAGAATCATTGGATCATTGGAACTAAACCAACAAACAGAAAGAAAGAAAAGATCATGCCCCCAGTCTTTGCTTCTCTCAATCAAGAAAAGATGGCTTAGATTCGCTCGAGGAGGAATGATAAAAAAAAAAAGAACAACACACAAAAGAGAAAAGCTTAGCATGCTTCAAAGAATCACAAATTCGCATTTTAGTTTTAGTCTAAGTTTGTGTTCAAGCAGATTGAAGTCGAATCGAAAATGTATAATGTTTGAAGTCTTGGGACAACGACAGTAGGCGGACACAGTGAGAAACATTGGTGGCCGTTGTGAGAGACAAAGTCTCAAGGAGATATCAGATCGCTAACCAAGTATTAGTAGGTGGATGCAGTGAAAACCACCGATGACCAATACAAGGAAGATCCTCGAAAGAGAGAACCAAGCACAAATGAAACATCAGCAGGTAAACGCAGTGAGAACCACTAGTGACTGATATAAGGAAGAGATCCTGAAAGAGAGGGGTTCGAACAAGAGCTAGGTATCAGTAGGAAGGAATAGTGGGAACCACTGGCGCCTGATATACGAGAGATCCTCAAGGAGAGAAATCTCAAAAGTAGCTAGGCATCAGCAGGCAGACGCAGTGAGAACCACTGGTGACTAATGCAAGGAAGATCCTCCAAAAAATTATAGGACAATGCCCCCTAGACCAGGAAGGTGCCCCCAAGTGTGACCAGTTCCAATCCAAGTAGAGTCGAGGAAAATCTCAAAGATGACTGAAAGCAAGTGCATGAGCTAGTGAACTAAAGCAGGAAACAAACTAAAGCAAGAAAGTGGGAAAGCAAACTAAAGCAGGAAAGCAAGAGCCAAATGGTGCCGCAATAGGTATAGCATCAGGAAACAAGAGGTGCCTATTTACCAGGTTTTCACCATCTTGGCAGAGATTCTATTTTTTCTACCATGACGCCTATTTACCAAGTTTTCATCAATGACACATTTTTCTTCTTTTTCAAATTTTTTTTACTTTTCTCTTTTTTGATTTTTTTGTATTTTTGAATATTTCATTTTTTTTGTATTTTTTATCTTTTGACTTTTTTTTGTATTTTTGTGTTTTTCTATTTTTTTTATTATTATCAAGGTGCCTATTTACCAAGTTTTCACTAGGATAATAGATACATCAAAGCGCCTGTTTACCAGGTTTTCACTAAGATGATCATTTTTTTAGGACATTTTGCAATTTTTAGGATTTTTGACAATATACCATTTTTTGGATTTTTTTCAAGATCAATAAGTATGTACATGAGCATACAAGCAATGTCTCAGCTATAGAATTTCTTCAAGTGAAGAGCGTTGATAGGCTCTTTGAGCCATTCTCCTTCAGTAGTAGACAGTTGGTATGCGCCAGACCCAAATGCTGCAGTGATAACATATGGTCCAAGCCAGTTTGGTTCAAATTTCCCTTTTTGGACTTGTCGTTGCTGATTTTTGGGGTTCTCTCTCAGGACGAGATCGCCCACTTGGAATTCCCTTTGTCTGACTTTCTTATTGTAGGCTTTGGAAATTCTCTTTTGGTATGCTCAAAGATGATCGAATGCCACCTTCCAATGTTCATCCAGTAACTCAAGCTCTTGAAGCTGGGATATTCTATTTTCTTCATCAGTGATGAGGCCCCTCAAAGAGATTCGCAATGTAGGAATCTTGACCTCAATAGGCAATACTGCATCTGCTCCATAAACCAAGGCAAAGGGCGTGGCCCCCGTTGGTGTTCAAATACTTGTTTTATAGGCCCATAAAGCCAGATTAATCTGGAGGTGCCAATCTCTACCAGATTTATGAACTGTTATGTGCAAGATTTTGAGAATCATCTTATTAGAAGCTTATGCTTGTCCATTACCCTGGGGATAATAGATAGACGACCAATGCTGAATGATCCTAAATTTGGTGCATAAATCTTTTAAGTCCTTGTTCTTGAATTGTCCCCCGTTGTCAATGATAATGGATGAGGGTACAACATACCTATAGATGATATAGTTTAGTATAAACATAGCCATAGACTTGCCATCAGCTATAGTCAGAGGCACTGCCTCAACCCACTTAGTAAAATAGTATGTAGTTGTGATAATAAACATATGTCCTCTTGAAGAAGAAGGATGTATCTAACCCACCAAATCAAAGGCCCACTGCTGGAATGGCTAGAAACCGATGAAAGGAATAAGCTCTTTAGCAAGAGCATGGATCAAATTTTCATGAAATTGGCACAATTTACAAACCTTGGCATATTGAACAGCTTCTTTCTCCATATATGGCCACTAATAACTAGCTCTAATAAGTTTACGAGCTAACGTCAGACCACTTGAATGAGACCCACATATATCTTCATGTACCTCAGCCAACGCACATTTGGACTCATCAGGTTCTAGACACTTAAGGAGGGTACTGTCTAGACCTCGTCTATACAAGTCATTTGCTATTATGACATACCATGAAGCATTAAAAATTAGGTGACGCTTTTCATTCCAGGTATAGGTGTCTGGAATGATTTGGTCATGGAGGTAGGAATAGATATGGTGGTAGCGGAATGAATCATGTCTAATGACTAAACAAATCATCCTAGATTCAAGAATGTCATAGGCTGGGTAGTGTAATGCCTCCACTAGGAATTCATGTCTGAAGTTGTTTTCTAGCATTTGTAACATTGAAGCAAGAGTGGCCATAGCATCGACTGCTTTATTGTCTGCCCTTGGAATTTGCTGAAAAGAAATGTGTGCAAAATACTGTTTGAGATCATCCACCATTCGTTTGTAAGGCACTAGCTTGTCATCTTTTGTTTGATAGATACCATTAACTTGGTTGATGACTAACTGAGAGTCTCCAAAGACCTTGAGCTCATCCACACACCATTCAATGGCTATCTTCATACTGTTAATGAGAGCTTCATATTCAGCGATGTTGTTTATGTAGGGAAACAACATTTTATAAGCTTTTGGCAATGAGTATCTTTGAGGTGTTATAAACAAAATGCCTGCACCTGATCCTTGCTGAGAGAATAATCCATTAAAGAACATGCTCCAAGCCTAATGTGTGAGAAGAATGATGGATTCATCTGGGAATTCAATGTTTAAAGGCTGGTTATCTTTCAGAGGAGCTTTTGCCAACTGATCAGCAATTGCTTTTCCTTTAATATCTTTTCTTTCCACATACTCAATGTCAAATTCACTGAGTATCATAACCCATTTTGCTAGTCTACCTGTGAGGGCAGCCTTGCTAAGTAAGTACTTTAGTGGATCAATTTTTGCAATAAGCCTTGTAGTGTGAGCGAGCATATAATGCCGCAACTTCTGGGAAGAAAACACTACTACTAGACAAGCTTTCTCAATGACGGAATAGTTCATTTCATACGAAACGAATGTTCTACTGATATAATAGATAGCTCTCTCTTTGTTGTTTTGATCTTGAGCTAGGAGAGCACCCAAAGATGTGTTCGTGGCAGAGATGTATAGTATGAGCGGCTTCCCATGAATAGGAGGCATCAATATAGGTGGATTAGCAAGATACTATTTAATTTGAGTGAGTCCTTTGTCACATTCTTCGTTCCATTCATAAGTCACACCCTTATGCAAACTTTTAGTGAACGGTTGTGACTTGTCGGCCAACTGTGAAATGAAGCACCGGATAGATTGTAGCCTTCCCTGTGTAATACCCCAAAAATGGACTATCGGTTCATTAACCTCCTACATCTTCAAATTCGAAAGAAATCGACATCAAAGTCCTAACCTAAGGCACATCTACACATTATCGAATCCTAATTGATTTTATCGTAAATTCTACATCGGGGAATATTCCTAGCAATATTCCTATTTATTCTAATTATCTTTAATTTAATTATTATTTGGCGATAAATCTTATTTATCCTAAAGTTTGATTAATTGAATATTCTGAATATTTAATTAATTAATTTAATTCTGCTACTTAATTATTTAATTAGATTTAATTCTATTTATTCCTAATTATATTATTTAATTTTGACAATAAATCAAATCTCCTACGAATAATTGATTAAATATTTATTTAATTGATTAAATCCAAGTTGTCAATATCTAATAATATAGTTTTGAATAAAAGTTTGATTAAAATAATTGATTAACCCACAAATCAGTTATTTTTAAATTTAAAATCAGTTAAGTTGAAGATAAATCACTTTATTTATTTAATTAATTCATGATTATTTGTGCACATTCAAAGAGCAGTTAAACTTTAAATCAGAAAATCAATTCAAGTTGTTATCTTTTCGAAACTCAACATCTATTTTGAGTTCAAAGTTGATCTAAACTTCTGATTTAAGTTAAAAAGTTGTTCTTGCATGATTTTGCATGATTTTATGAGTTATCTATTTCTAATTTCTTGTTAACTCAAAAATCAACCCAAGTTCATCAAGAGTGATTTATGACTTTTTCCATGCACCCTCAAGCCTTGGATTTTTATAAAATCAAGGCTCAGCTCTTTACAAATCATCCACAGAATTTACATACTTACTCTAGTGAATTGACATCAGAGGAATCATCAAGCTTATTGCAAATCAGCATTTTGTGAGATCATTCTTTTTTTCAATTCATTCTAGTTTCATATTTCATATCATTGTTAGCTTAATTTGCATATCATTTCAATCCATTTAGATTAATTTATTATCAATTTTTCTCATCTTATTGCATCAAAATTTTTTAAAAAAAATAGATTAATTTGCATTCATATTTTATTGCTTTCATCATTTAAATCCTTCATTTAGGTGTTGCATTGTCATTGATCTCGATCTAATATGAGAATACCATACTCGCACCTACTAGAAGGCAGTAAATCACCTGGTTAGCTATATTGTTCTTATTTGTATATTTTGATTTTTGCTAACCTATAATGTTTTACTAAAGTTTTGTGTGTACAGCTAGGTACAAAATTCACACACATATTTTTGGCACCCACCGTGGGGCTACCCACCTTTACATGCTGGTTTTGATTTTTTTTTGGAGCTAAAACCTTAAAGTTTCAAAGATTTAATTTTATCTCCCAAAAATCTTAGATTTTTGGTCTGAAATTTTTTTGGCTATTTGGAGACATATCAAGGAAGCTTCAATAAAAAATTCAAATTTTTTTGAGATGTTTTGAATTTTTAATAATTTTTTCTTGATTTTCTAGAAAAAATTAATTTATGATGTAAATCAGCATATTTTTCAAAAAAAATTATATTTTCAGAAAGCTCTTTAAATTCTATAGGGGGTCCATTCTTTGTGTTTTAAATTTGGATGCAATATAATAGCTCAAATAGTCAATTTACAAAAACTCATCTGTTTTGGTAAAATGGGTCTCTAGGGCACAAATGAAAAAAAATTTCTAAAATTTTTACATTTTTGAAAATATCTCTATTTTTTAGTAGGGGTCTTTGTTTTGCATTTCTATTTTTGTGGCTGAAACCATATAAAAAAATCAGATCTTGTTGACTAGGTCAAATGCAACAAAAAAATAAAATTTTGTGATGGGTATGCACTTATTTTTCACATGGTTCAATGAATGATATGAGTTGTCATTTGGATTAGTTGATGGTTATTATTGCTCCTAATAATTGATTTCCAAATCTAACCCTAGGGTTTTCATAAGATGAATATACGTTGCATATCTTGTTTGCTTGTTTTCTTGTCAGAGAGTTTGTGGCTTGCTTGCACGGGATTGCTTAACAAAGCTAAAAATCAGGTAAAATCTACTAAGCGCGTTGCGAGGGAATTCAATTATTCTACTACATCTGAAAACATTTCAATTTGGACATAAAACAAACATCTCACATGTCTAGCTTGAGTGCCTTTCTTGCTTTCATAAATCAGACTTCAATTTTTGGGCTATAAAACGAACATAGATTTGCTTTTTGCATATCTGTTACACATAGTAAATAGGCCCTATGAACACTATTTATGGATGATCTTGAGAGATTGAGCTTATTTCTCTTGTTTATTCATGTGAAGCTCCTCTTGACAAAGGATCCCCTTGTAGGTAGGGAAGGTACTGAGAAAGTCTCAAGTTCTACTAGATTCGTGTGTCTTCAACTTTTGATTGATACATTCTCTATCCAGAGAGGTTGATAGATCATAAGCGGTTGACATCATAGATCTTTGTGAGATAATCTTGATCTTAGCATGTCAGATTAATCTATCTGCTTTGTCTTGGTGAAGTGAAGAGGTTAGGGGATTATCCTCTACTTCCTTTTTGGATAATACCAAAAACCCAGATCCTTGAATCTGATCTAGTCCCCCTATGGTATCTTTTGTGAGTCACCTTTAGAGAGGGTTAACCATAGTGGACATTCCCTTAATTGGGTCAACCATGTGGATGGAACCTCAAATGGTAATAGCCATTTTTGCTTTGGTAGCAACAGTCGCTATATAAATGTCCTTGAGGAAATCTTCACAGGTGTGGTCTCTTGTTGGGCTGTTAGATCTCCCTAGAAGCTCCTGATTGATTAATTTCTTAGACTGTGTCAAAACCCCGGTGTGCCTGGATTGGAGTTCACCCTCTTGAGATCGCAAAAGTTGCAGAGTCAGACCATTACTACAAACCCTAGTGAGGCCAAATTTTTTTTATTTTTCTAGGAATATGTGTGTTATTGAAAAACTTTTTGGAACATACACAATTAGCACTTCTAAGGATTAGCACAATAAGTCACTATTTCTTGTTCATGTGCAAGGTTGCTTTTGCCCTTATTCATTATTTTCAGATGATTGCTTGCTTTCTATTTTGCGTGCTTGATATCTTCTTGGTTACTTGAAACAAATTGTTACACAGATCTTCAAAATTTGCAAACAAACTGATACTAAAAAACTAAAAAATTGCAAATCTAAAGCAAAAATCCTTTCTGGTGTCAAAAGTCATCCTAAAATTTCAAAACTTGTATCAAAGCCAAAGTGAAAGTTGTTAGAGATTGGTCAAATTTGTCAGAAATCTAGTTTTTACAGCCTATTCCCAAATTTTGTCAAAATAGCAAATTGATTCTTGTCATTTATAGTCATCCTTGGTTGGTCTGGGTCAAATCTTAGGTGCTATGACATGTTGCTCAACATCCAAATGAACTTAAATGGTATCAATTTGCACAAAATAACTCTTGGTCTTCTTTCTTCCACATCTCCCATGTCTTCCTAGTCTCCCATTTCCATCATTTCTCTTCTTCCTAAACTCTTCACGTCTTCTTGATTCTTTTCCTCTTATTATCTACTCTACTATCTTCTATTCATCTCTTCTGTCACTTCCATGCTTGATTCCTCCTCTTCTAGAACCATGAATTTCATCTATCTTGTTATGGAACCTCTCTTGAAAATGGATGATCTCGAACTCATTGCTCAATTCGAAGATTATTATTCCAAAAGGCCCATGAGTGATAAATTTATGATGAAAATAAATAAAAAGTTGATTGAATCAGATGCCTTTGCTAAGATCATACACATGGTCATGTCGCAACCTTCTTCTTCCAAACATCTTTCATATTCTAAATATTTTCATTCTTCCTCATCTTCCAAGTCTTCTTCCTCCACTTGGTCTTCACCTTCCTCTTCTCCACGATCTCGTTCCTCTTCTAATTCTCCCAAGAGTCTTACTTCTCTTCTCAAGACATACCATAATGAGCAACGTGATAACCCTTATGATACCTCTTCCACGGAGAGTGACACACCCATCTTTGAAGACTATCATGACTATGATGACAGACAATATAATGGTATCTATGACACCTCTATTCCTAAGAGTCCTCCTCATTGTGTGCTCATGCTTACTGGAAATGGGATATCACATTGGATAGATTGTGATGGTGATCCATATGATTCTAATTTTGAAAGAGACTTTGATGATTTCTGTGCACAATACCTAGATGATCCATCTATTTCACTTGAAGAAGAGAAAGCTTTCCACGCTGATTATAAATGCCAATACTATAAGGATCTCTCCTCTAAGAACTCTCATGCTGAAAATAAATATTACACTCTCAAGAAAGATCATGTTAATGTTGAACCTTTGTCTTGTGATGGTTCCCTTCCATCCCTTACTTCCTCCAATACCCATACATTTCCTAAAGCTTCCAAGCCTATCAAATCTTTCACAAGTCCTTCATCCACCAAAGGTCCTAATACTTTTCATGCGATTTCCTATAGTTATCCTCAAGGGCTACCTCTTAAAGAAACTCAAGCTAACCTTCACTTGGCTGCAAATACTTTCAATAATGCTAAACCTAAAGAGCCTAAGCCTTTATGTGCTATAATTCCTACTTCAGCTAGTCCTTCACCATCTCTTCCAAAGTCTTCCATACAATTCCAACATGCTTCCTTGTCCTTAGAAGTGGCTCCATGTCAAGAGGACTCCAAAAATGATAAAGAAAAGAACATAAAGAAAGATCAAGATCAAGAACCCTCCATGTTATCCAATCATTTTCATGATGTTTCTTATTCATTTCATGGTTCTTTTGATCCTACACCCCCTTTCTCATTCATTCCACCATGTCTTAAGTCTTCTCCTAAGCAAGATCATTATACTACTTACACTGTTGAGCTTATTGACAATCAAAATAACCTTACTACACTTGCACTTTCCAAAGATGATACTTCCATTAAGGTTATTAAAACTAATGTTGTTACTTCCAATGTTAAGCCTATTGAAAATCAAGAGAAAAATTGTGCGCTTATGCTATCCAAAGATCCTTGTCAAGATCAAAGTCTTCCATCTTCTTATTCTACCACTCCATGTTCGTTTCCACTTTCTACTCTTACCAAGTCTTTGCAAGCTTTGATCAATCCTATCAAAGAAGGTGCTCATATTCAAGATGTCCATGATTCTATTGAAAATACTAATGCTCACTCTAAAGGTGTTGATGTCCTTGGTTGTCATATAAATGTTGATGAACTTGTTGATTATCCTTTTGCATCTTCCACTTCCATCCTTGGACCTCTTCCACCACTACTAAGGGCTTCACATCTGCCTTCCATCTTGGGTCCTTATGTCCCTTCACTTTCCCCTCCTAACTCTCCTAATTCACCATCCATCTTGGGTCCTTACATACCTCCATCTCCTATCTTTTCTCAAGATCAACATAGATGCATACCCTTGAATCCTTTTCATCCACCCACCCATCTAAACCAGTCATATCCTCCTTCTTCCACAAGTCCCAAGTCTTTTGGAAGTAACTTGAATGTTCAATACAAGAAAAAGAAGCAATACAAGAATCCATCAAAAAAATAAGATCACCATGTCTCCTCTAATCGACATGGAGGCATCAAGTCAAAAGAGATATATAAGAAAAAAACTACAAGACAAGTATGGGTTCCAAAATCCATCATTAAAGATATTCTCTCTAGATCATCAAAAAGAAATGAAAAGCCTACGGCTATATGGATTCCAAAGTCTCTCTTGAAAGAGTCTGGTGTTGAGCAACAAGTGAAGTTGACATTCAAGCTTCCAAAGGCTTCCACTTCATCTTCTTCCACAAATATTCTTCCATTCCATGCACCTAAACCACAACCTCTGCTATCCATTCACCATATTCCTTCATGTATTCCTTCATTCACGTTTCCTCCATCCTCTCGCGACCCTTCAAGGTGTGTGTTGATGTTGATCTTGCCTTCCTTTCCATCTACCCTTTCACAATCTTTCCATTCATTATCCTTCTACCTTCTATCATTTTTCTTCATTTGCCTATTCCTCCTATCTTCCAACCTCACTCACTTTACATAAAACTTTATCCTCCATTTTTCTCTTCCATCTTCATTTCCCTATCAGCATCTTTGAGCATATCATTTTGAATCCTTGGCATATCATGGTTTATCTTTTCATGGAGCATTATCTAAAGAGCTTGCCTTGGTCCAAAAAAAAAAAAAAATGAAAATGAAAATGTGCCTTGGTGAAAACCTTGAAACAAGCGCATTGGTAGCAAAAGTAAAGATAAATAAATTTGTCCTATGGTGAAAACCACTCCCTTGTGGTGCCTTGGATAAGTACCGTGATGAAAACTTGGCAATCAAGCATCATGCGTAGTTCTTCTACATATTTCATCCATTCCATCTTCTCTCTTTGATCTTGATAATGTTGATCTATACACGAATATTTGGCTATCTTGTGAGCTATCTTACGACAATCTTGCTTTCATTCCCTTCCTATTTAGCCTTCATGTCTATCTTCCTCCATTCATTTTCACCTATCCCTATCCTTTTCCCCTTTGGTCTTGATCTAAAAAGAAAAAAAAAGAAAGAGTGAAACAAAGTGCTATGAAGCCTCTTGACATGTCTACTCCTTTGGACTGCATCCTTTCCTGCTCTTGCATTATGCTTTTGTGACTTATCCTATGCTGGCCTTTCATTGCTTATCCAAATGTGCTTTACATGACCATTTTTCCCTAGCTTGGGTACCCTTGAGGATTTTTCCTTTGAGGATTTATTCCCTTCATTCTCCTTCATTCTCTTGTCTTCCATCTCTTCCGCTAGCTTGCCAATCCATCTTGTTCTCCACCTTGCTAGACATTGGGACTGCACGATATGATCTTGCTTGGGAGTTTGCAATGGAAAAAAATGCTATCAAGTATACCAAGTATCATAACAAGTATCAAAATGCCCACTAGGGCTACACCTTTCACTTTAGTTTATGGGTCTGAAGCAGTATTGCCTATTGAGGTTGAAATCCCATCACTAAGAATCAGAATGCATGGTCTGATAACTGATGATGACTACAGAGTGTCTAGGTTGCACAAACTTGAACTACTAGATGAGTGCAGACAAGAAGCATATGATCATCTCAGAGTATATCAAAAGAGAATGTCTAGAGGTTACAACAAGAAAGTCAGACACAGACAATTTCAGGTTGGCGACCTAGTCTTAAGAGAGAATCCTAAAAATCAATCACATAGAGAACGCAAGGGGAAGTTTGAACCCAACTAGCTAGGTCCCATTGTTATCACTGCTACTTTTAGCTCTGGTACCTATCAACTCTCAATGACCAAAGGAGAACAACTCCGAGAACCAATCAACATTCTCCATCTGAAGAAATTCTACGCCTAAGGCATTCTGTCTATGGTAAAATGTCCTGAAAAAATCTTGAAATTTTGAAAAATTCCTGAAAAAAAGAACATCTTGGTGAAAACCTAGCAATAGGTGCCTTGATATTTCACAAAAAAAGTAAAAAATATGAAAAATACAAAGAAATTGAAAAAATGAAAAATACAAAAAAATGAGAAAAAAAAAATGCCTTGGTGAAAACCTGGAAACAGGCACCTTGGTAGCAAAAATAGAATCTCTACCAAGATGGTGAAAACCCGGCAAATGGGTGCCACTTGTTTCAAAATACTCCATCTATCAACACAATCTTGGTATTTCCCAGCTTTCAGTCTTGCTTTAGTTTGTACATATCTCTTGGTTTGTTCTCGCATTCCTATTTTCAATAAGTCAGTCTGTACACCAATAAGCTAAAGCGTTTGTATCCTATCAATGTTCAAACTTGGGGGCAATCAAAGTCATATCCTATGGCCTCCAGTACATTTTAGATGAGTCATATCCAATCAGAGTCCTTTGAAGCTTCATCTGAGTTGGTCAGTCTGTCTCCTCTCTAGAAAGGATTTTGCATCTACAACAACGCAATCAAACACAAATTGAAAATAATCGATGCTTTTTACATGCTTTTATCTCCTTGTATGCTTACTAATTTACATTGATATTTTTGCATATTGTGTCTCTTTGAGCTCTTCGATGATGTCCTTTACATGATTTAGAGAGTGATGACTGGGGGCATACTCTTTTCTTTGTTTTTTGCTTGTATGTGAAAATCTAACAACTTTGGAAATTCTAGATTGAAATGGTGTCCGACTGTAAGAGCCTCTATCTTGAATTGGATGGCCATGCGTACCTCGACCATTGATACCCAAAAAATTCAAGGAAGTTTGATCTAACTATTGTCTTTTTTGAGTGAGTTCTTTCTCCTATTGTGAAATGCGATCTTACCTAAGGATGTGAACAATAAAGGGTCACTACGGGTAATTCACATTGGATTTAGAATGATCTCTTGGTCGTTTGATGTGTTTGTATGCAAGGTGTATTCTGGTCATCACGACATCTATGTTTTGATGCTTATACAAACTGCTATATCAAAATGGACATGATATTTAGGTCATCATGGCGTTTGTGCCTTGGTGCTTATATCTAATTTGACATTCCAAAAATAAAATCAATATTCATATGTCCATGGTTGCCTAACCAGTGAGTGTTGTATTGATTCCTGCACATACAAATCGATATTCATATGTCTATGGTTTCATAACTAGTGGGCATTGTATTGATTTATTCAGTTACCTAAAAAGTTAAATGATGATAACAAATCGACAAATGATCAGTGACTAGGTCCTAGGTCCTAGGTTTGCATTTCATTCGGCATTTCATTTTGCACTTTGCATGATTGCATGATCTCACAAATTATTGAATTAAACTTAAATGCTTAAACGATTCTTCAAAAATGCTAAAGACATATCATAAGACCTGAATCTCACATGAAGGTTCCTCTAATGAAATAGCAAGTAGAATCTTTTTTCGGGATCAAAATCAAAATCTGAGATCATTTATATTATTCACTACTTGCATAATCAACCTTCAATCATCAAAGAAATCCAGAATTCAACTTAACTGATTATCTTACATCAAACTATCAAAATTTCAACTTGGTTAACCATGGTCAACTCATGGTCAAACCTAGTCAAACTTGGTCTTCAAGACCTCTAAATGATCTAGAACGTGTTTCCGAATGTGTATAACCACTTCTCAAATCAATTAACATGCTTCTAAACTATAAACATTGACTTTTCTTGTCAGATTTCAATTTTAATCCCGAAGGGGGCATGGCATTGCACATCATTCAAAGTCTGTAACTCAATTCTGTCAATCAATCTTTCTTCAATGATCAAGACAACAACCACATCTAGTTGCCGATTCATCTAAAGTCCTCATCACTTGGGGCAAATCTATCATCTCTTGGGGCATATCAAATTCATCTAGTATCCAAATCTATCTTGTAAACTATATCAACTTTTCGTAACTATCGGTTCATTAGTGTTATTTCATTGGTTCTTCGTAAGTGATGGGTTCAGGATGTGATACCAATATGATTCATACAAGGACATTGAGGTTTGGAATCAGTCACTCACTTCTTCGCAATCATAAGGTTCAGAATCAGGCATTTTGGCACTTTTGAGTAATCACTGGTTCATTGTTGATATAGCTAGCATCATCTCGATTCCTGGTCATTCTGGGCCTGGGTCGATATCTTTCAATCTTTAATCTTTCAAATTAGTTTCATATGTATATCAAAACACAGACTATTCTTTGAACCACTGTGCTTTGCACAGTGATTCAAAGAGGGGCAAAATGTAATACCCCAAAAATGGGCTATAGGTTCATTAACCTCCTACATCTTCAAATTCAAAAGAAATCGACATCAAAGTCCTAACCTAAGGCACATCTACACATTATCGAACCCTAATTGATTTTATCATAAATTCTATATTAGAGAATATTCCTAGCAATATTCTTATTTATTCTAATTATCTTTAATTTAATTATTATTTGGCGATAAATCTTATTTATCCTAAAGTTTGATTAATTGAATATTCTGAATATTTAATTAATTAATTTAATTCTACTACTTAATTATTTAATTAGATTTAATTTTATTTATTCCTAATTATATTATTTAATTTTGACAATAAATCAAATCTCCTATGATTAATTGATTAAATATTTATTTAATTGATTAAATCCAAGTTGTCAATATTTAATAATATAGTTTTGAATAAAAGTTTGATTAAAATAATTGATTAACCCACAAATCAGTTATTTTTAAATTTAAAATCAATTAAGTTGAAGATAAATCACTTTATTTATTTAATTAATTCATATTATTTGTGCACATTCAAAGAGCAGTTAAACTTTAAATCAGAAAATCAATTCAAGTTGTTATCTTTTCGAAACTCAACATCTATTTTGAGTTCAAAATTGATCTAAACTTCTGATTTGAGTTAAAAAGTTGTTCTTACATGATTTTGCATGATTTTATGAGTTATTTATTTCTAATTTCTTGTTAACTCAAAAATCAACCTGAGTTCATCAAGAGTGATTTATGACTTTTTCCATGCACCCTCAAGCCCTGGATTTCTATAAAATCAAGGCTTGGCTCTTTACAAATCATCCACAGAATTTACATACTTACTCTGGTGAATTGACATCAGAGGAATCATCAAGCTTCTTGCAAATCAGCATTTTGTGAGATCAATCTAGTTTTCAATTCATTCTAGTTTCATATTTCATATCATTGTTAGCTTAATTTGCATATCATTTCAATCCATTTAGATTAATTTATTATCAATTTTTCTCATCTTATTGCATCAAAAATAAAATAAAAATAGATTAATTTGCATTCATATTTTATTGCTTTCATCATTTAAATCCTTCATTTAGGTGTTGCATTGTCATTGATCTTAGTCTAATATGAGAATACCATACTCACACCTACTAGAAGGCAGTAAATCGCCTAGTTAGCTATATTGTTCTTATTTGTATATTTTGATTTTTGCTAACCTCTAATGTTTTACTGAAGTGTTGTGTCTATAGCTAGGTACAAAATTCACACACACCCTATAGTCCTCTCATTTGGCTGATGTTCTTAGGTGGAGGCATGTCCATAATAGCTTGAACTTTTTCCGGATCAACCTCTATGCCTTTAGCTGAAATGATGTAACCCAAGAGTTTCCTAGAAGTGACATTAAATGCACATTTTTTTGGATTAAATCTAAGACTAAATTGTTCCATGTGGTCAAGTATGGGACCCAAATCTGTAAGATGAGTTTTTCGCTACATGCTTTTGGCTAAAGTATCATCCACATAATCTTCCATTGTTTTATGCATCATATCATGAAAAATGGTAGTAACAGCTCTCTGATATGTTGCTCTAGCATTCTTAAGCCCAAAGGGCATGACATTCCAGCAGAAGGTGCCCCAGGCACACGTGAAAGTGATCTTTTCTTGATCTTCTAGCACAATTTTTATTTGATTATAGTCAGAGAAGCCATCCATCAAGGAATACATCTCGTATCATGCTGTCATATCCACTATCATGTCAATATTAGGCAATGGGAAGTCATCTTTTGGACATGCCTTATTTAGATCCCGAAAGACTGTGCACACATGAATGGATTTATCATGTTTGATGACTGGAACAATATTTGAAATCTACTCTACATAGTCAATAGTCCTTATGAAACCAGCCTTAAGAAGCTTTTCTAGCTCTGCTTTGACTAAAAGTGCCATGTGTGGATGCATCTTTTGAAGCTTCTGTTTGATAGGTTTAATACCTGGTGCAATGGATAGATGTTGCATGATTAGATTGGGGTCTAATCTAGACATGTCATAGTAAGTCCATGCAAAGTTTATTTTCTTGCTTTGAAAGAAGCTAGTGAACTCTTCTTTTTCTTTTGCAGATAATGACTGTGCTAGATGAATAATTTGTGGAGTAGCCTTTGTACCCAAATTCACTAGTTGTGTCAGCTCAATCAATACTGATGATCTCTCGTGAATGTGGCTCGAGAGTGTATCAAGTATCTCATCCTTGGGTGCCTTAAAGAGGTTTTCACCCTCAGATACGTCTTTTATTTTTACTATTTTTGGCTCTGATACTGCCACAATGTGGTTTTCACCATTAGAGCATCTATTTTTTCTTCTTTTAATTTTTTGACTAAGATACTTGATATCTACCTCTATCATGCTGACACTGCCTTCGTTGGTGGAGGACATTAGAGGTTCAACAACATGGAGGTAACAAGCTAGAGTGTAATCATTCTGGAATGTTAGGACTTCATTGGATGAGGAGGGGGAGTTCTAGTTTATCAGCTCAGGATTTTTGAGTGAGAGAGAAGTAGTGACTGGTTCAATTGCGTTCACAATATAACCATCAAAAGCGTGGACAAGCAAGTCAAGGCCTAGAGTGATCTCGTCAAAAGGAGCATTTGAATCCTTATGAGACCCTACCTAACAACAATGGCATCTAATTCATGTGTTCTAACACTAGACCCCTCACCTACTTCGAGAAGTATTTCATAGGTATGCACCATGTCTATATCTTTATCACAAGTAGCATCAGACAAAGAGTCAAACTCATACTCATGTGAGTCAGTACTTGATGTGGGAATTCCATTAGCACTGGCTGTATCATCTAACTCATCTTCATTTCTTGCAACATTAATGGTGCTGAAGTTGATCTTTCTCAAACTGCTCTTCAAAATGTGGGGGTATGTATAGTTCACCCTGAGAATTAGACTCAACCATTTGCATTTCTTTCCATTGGTCATACGTGAGTCGATGTACCGAAGCGGTCTCATCGAAATCATTATCAGTCTCTACCATGTGGATAGGTATAACATGTTCATCCGATTCTGCAAAGAGTGCAGCAAATTCCAGAGGAATAGGATATGGAAAGGTGTCTTCATCAGAGCTGGCCTCTGGGTTTACCTTTGGAGTAGTATCTTCAAATTATGGCTCAGGTTCAGGTTCTGGCACAAATTTGTTTATCTCTAAATGAAAGGGGATCTTTTTGAAGCCTAAGCCAGTAGTATCCTTTGTGTGACAACCTATAGCTTTAATGGGTTTCAGCAAACCATTGTCATTCATTTCTATAGGACCACTCCTTTTGTAGTCGAAGTGCTTCATGATCTTGAAGGCTTCACTATATGGCTCTTGTTCTAAGTCTGGAGGTGGAGTAGTCATTTCAAATGTTTCTTTTCATTTATAGATCCAAGCTATGATAGCCCTTTCTTCATCCTCATCTTCTAAAGGTGTATAGGCTTATACAAAGGCGCCATCGTAAACTATTTGAGGAGAGTCATCAGAAGTTTTGTTACTCTCAGAAGGTCTCCCATAAGAACATGGAGACGGGGGGAGAGCAGCCAGTGATAACACCGGTTCAATTTGATATCCTCCCATGCATGTATCCTTAAGTTTCAGAGTTTGTTCCACTTGCTTGAGCTTAGCATCATAGAACTCAGTGGACTCTTTATTAGCTGGAACAAAGCTATCTACAGATTGCGCAAGGGTATTGCAAGAATAATTGGTATTAGTAGGCATAGTGACTTCTGCTCCATGGAATGGAAACTTGATGCATTGATGGTATGTGGATGAAACAACTTGCATCTCATGAATCCAAGATCTTCCCAACAAGATATTATAGGCAAGAGGAATGTCAAGAACTTGGAAGGTAACATCTCTCTTAATAGGTCCTACGTGGATAGGTAGCACAACTAAACCTTGGGATTTGTGTTCCTCTTCATCATAAGCTTTGATGGTAATCTTTTTACGAGAGTCTATACAATCCTCATCATAACCTAGCTAGGCAAGCAACTTAGCAAAACATATATTGAGACCAACACCATTGTCTATGAGCACTCGGCGGACGTGCTTAGGGCCTATCATGACCTCTATATGCAAGGGATCATTATGTGGATGGCTGAGAGAGTGATCATCTTCTTCAGAGAAGGACAAATAATGAGGCGAGGTCAAATGACCCACCATAGATTGGAACCGGTCGAGATTGAGATCCTTGGGGACGTTTGCCTCGGTGAGGGCTTTATCCAAAATCTGCCTGTGAGAAGGTGAGATCTTCAATAGCTCAAAAATGGTAATCTGATTGTTGGTTCGTTGGAGCTGATCTAAGATGCTATAACTAGCTGTGCTAGATGTAGGGACTGATTTCGTGTTCTTGTTGGCAGGGCCAACAACAATCTTATCCGCAGTTTGTTTTGGAGTAGATACAGGAGGATCAAGACCTTTCAAAACAACCCTTCCACATGATTGAGTAACAAAATTGACACAATCTTGACATTGTTTAGATTCAGATGAATGAGATGTGGAACTATGCAAGATGAAAGGAGTCTTAGGTTTGGGAGCATCGTCGCTCCCTTTAATAGTAATCACATCACAATACTCAACCTCAACAGGTTTGATCATACCAATGACATTGTCATCGTTATTGTATGTGTAATTAACTTTAGCATTGGTATTCTTAGTGTTTGAAGATTCACCCTTCTCGTGAGGAGGGAAGGGATCCTTAAATGCTTGATGGTCTGAATTCTTGTTATGGCCATCCATAATAATGTCACTGCTATCAATCAAATCTTGGACCTTATGTTTTAGCTAAAGACAAGTAGAAGTCTTGTGACCCTTATTCTGGTGATAGTCATAGTATGCATTGTCATTCCACCAATGAGGTTGTGGTTGTGGGTCATAGAGACACTTTTCCAAAGGAGTAAGTATCTGATTCTACACAAGAGTTTTATAGACCACATCAAGAGGTTCTCCCAAGGAAGTGAATTCATGCTTGGGTCGAGATGCCCAAGGTTTATTTCTAGAAAATCTTGAAGGTTGTTGATTTTCCTTCGCAGGCTTTTTAGTAGCTTTGATTGCCTGTATGCTAGAAGAGAGATTGAAAACAGACTTAGCAGGCTTCGAGGTCACATTGTCGACCACTCCATCATTCACAACATCTCTATTCTTGTTGACAAAATTCTATTTGTCTTTGTTTGAAGATCCTTGTTTGTTGTCTTTGTTCAAATTCAATTCCCCTTTCTTGATCATAAAGGCCTCTATTCGCACCGCTTGTTTAATCATGCTATCAAAGGTTAGGGGACCTTGTAATTGCACTTGGTATCCAAAGTCTGGGACAAGATTGTCCAAAAAGATGTCGAGTCTCTCGAACTCTAGTAGCTTGTGAGGACACCTTGTACATAATTATCTCCACCTTTGGAGAAATGTCAGAAAAGATTCCCGTTGTTGCTATTTCAAATTGCAAAGATCTCAGATGTTGACCGGATGCTGAATATTATGCGAGTAATGTTGGAAAAAAAAAATAGCCATTTCATCAAAATTCTTAATGCTAGTGGGCAATCGAGAAAACCACTCCATAGCTGGTCCACCCAAGCTATGAGGAAATAGGTGCATAAGATATGTCTAATCATGCATGAATTCCATGGATAAAGCGCCAAACTCCCTTAAGTGGTCTTGGGGATCGGTAGCACCCAAGTATTTGTCATATTTAGGTAGCTCTACACCTCTAGGAAAAGGTGGCATGTGAAGACTCCTATCAAAGGGGAAAGGACAAATGCTTTCCATTGTGAATTATTGTGCGGATTTGTCCTTATTCTTCACAAGTTGGCTAATTTGATCTTGCATGTCTCGGACCATCTTTTGCAACTTAGCGGTCTCAGTTTCTTCTTCTTTGGCCACAAGCATTTCAACTTGATAATCTAAGGGTAATTTAGCCCCTTGTTTGGCCAACTCAAGAAAGTATTTTTCCTTCTCCTCTAGAAGGAGGATCTCCATCATCTTAATAAGACCCTTGTTTGCTTTCACAACGTCTATGTCATTTTGAGTTATTGTGTCATCACCATCATTGCCAAGAATCTCATAAATGCTTGGGACTTGATCTTGACTTTGATCGAAAGTGGCAGGATGATAATGATACGCTGGTTGACTACCTTGAGCTTTGTTTTGAGCTTGGTGTTGATTCAGATCATTCTGGGATTGATCATAACATTTCTCATTTTGAGGTTGAGCATGACGTTGGTCATTGGAAGATTGATCATGATGTTGATTGTTCTGAGATTGATCATAAGTTTGGTTGTATTTGTCTGGTTGGAAGTCGAATGGATCTCCCATCTTGTTGTAGGACTATGCAGAAAATGAAGACTCAGTAAAATGATATGAACAATGTCGAAAGGGCATAGCTAAGGTAAATTTTGGTGTGTGAATAGGACCAAGAGGATCAATGGGTTCAAATGAGTCGATATCGTCAACATGATTGATAGGTTCAATAATAGGACTAGTCCAAGGAAGTGGTCTTCCAAAGTTATGAAACAATGAATTATTTTGGAAGAATGAGTTGTCCTATTCTTGAAATGATAAACCAGGTTGCACTTGAAATAATGGATTAAAACACTCTTGGAACATCAGAGGTGATTGAGATGGGCTATCTTTCAAAGTACTCAATGAAGAACTTGAGGATCCCTCACAATGTTCAGATTGCACAATAGGTTTGGGACAACTTGTTTCCTGATTACGAGGTTTACCTCTACCTTGACCAGTATTATGAATGGGATAAGTGTTGCCACTTCGAGTCATGATAGGCATAAATGAAGATGAAATCAGAGAAGACTCAGGATAATGCTAAAACTCTATCTCTAAGAACAACGAAAAGGAGATAAAGGCTAGAATAGCCAAGATGTGAGATGCACCTGGCATGAATCATCAAGAGTATGGCTAGAACATCTGAGATAAGACTATCGTGATGCAAGGTACAAAAGCCCAAAGAGATAAGATAAACAAAGGAGAGAAAAAATGAGTCAAAGCAATAATCGATCGGTTTGCAGCTCAAGACACTCAGTTTCTGACAGTGAACGACAAGAAAATAGACAAACAAACCTCGGACAAAAACCAAATTAGGTAAAAAGTTCACCAGTCAATGAGAAATAAGTCTCTGTTTTGAAAACCAGGGTACAGGTTCGCACGAGAAAATGTTGGGCCGCACGAGAGAATGCAAAACTTCGCTCGAAAGAATGAAATCTCATGCGAGGAAGTGCTCTGAAAGGTGAAATTTCGCATGGGAAAGAACCAAAGTTTGACAGTCCAACATAGATTTTGAGATAAAAGATAGATTTTGGGACACGGTGCAAATGGTTCTCAGACATAAAATCTAGTTTCTAGATAGTTTAAAAGACAATTTAATCAACAATCTCAGTTTGAAAGTTTCAAGCATTCGTTTACAAGCATGAAGTTTTGATCAAGCAATGGTGACACAAGAAGTAGTCACAAATAGACCTACCAAGGACAAAGCAACTTGGTAGTATCATGGGAGTCTTTATTTAATCATGGTGGACAATTTTAAGACTCAATAACAAACACATAGTTATCCCTACAAAAAAAATGGTGAGAATATAAAACATTTGCCTCCCTGCTTATGCGCATGCGTTCACCTCACACAGCTGTGTCACCCCCTAGAGGGCGCCCGTGTTTTTGGTGTTTCCAAGGAATCAATAGTATATGTTCAAAGGTTACCCTTGAGGCAGGGGCCAATGTCATATACCACCTTCAAGCGTCCAGGTGCATGCCTATGGTGAGAATCTACAGGAGAGATTCTTCCCCCTCCCTGTGCAAAGATTATGTCTCCTTTCAGAGGTGATCCGGGTAGGCAACTAACTAAGGAAAGTTTTTAGTGGGCTTCCATTCACACTAACCTTCGGTGCCCCTAATACAGGGCTAGGGCCTCGCAGCCACACCAACACCCAAAAGTCATACACCCCCGCAAGTAGGGCTAGGAACGACGCCACTCAGTACAACAGACGGAGCCTTCTCAAGATGATAGTCAAAATCAAGAGAAGGAAGTTAACATGGTTTTGGAGTCTTTAGAATCAACAAAACATTCTTTATTATAGTGAGGTGGAATCATCGGCGATAGGTGTGTACTCACTTGGGTCGTTCCCTAAGGTTCAACTTCCGGCAGGCCCTCTAAAGGTGACACAACTTGGCTTGGATTTGAGGGTTTGATTTTCTGTTTCTCTCAAAGAGAGAAGAGCATACTTCTCTACCTCTTCACCTTACCCAAACACATCAAGCATATTCATCACCGAGCTAGTTTCACTCCACCAAATCCACAAGCTTTTGGGTTTCTGGTTCTCTTAAAGAGAGAAGAGCATAATCCCCTGGCAAGTAGAAGTGCTAAAGATTCACTACCTTGCTTTGCTTCCCTAGGTATCCATCATTCTAGAAACATCTGGGTCTCAGTTTCATCCGTGGGCATCACTTCCATGTAATGAAGAGCCTATTCCCCTACTTTGCTATCAAGACCCTTAAGAAATTTTAACAAAGCCCTAATTATACTATGTGATGAAAGCAATAAAAACAAACACAATGTTTTAAATGATCTTCGACAACCATCCTGCAAGCAAACTGTTAGCAAGTTTTTATGATCTTCGACAAAGCAACTTGCAGACCACTATTATGCTATGACAGAAACAAAGATTATGAAATTAACAGCAAACAAAAAGTGTTAGAAATCTGCAACAGAAAGTATAGGAAACTAAAAAATTTGACAGTACTGATGACAGAGCTCGCGCGAGGAAGTGTAGTGCTGCGCATGCGAAAGTGTAGTGCCTGGCGTGAGAAAGTACTATTTTCACACGAGAGAGTGCTATCAGAATCAAAACTTCACATGGTATGCTCAGAAATCTTGCATGAACTTTCGTACACATAGAAGTACGAACGTACAACAGATTGCAAAATTCAAAAAAAATGCTTGAGATTGATGAGGCTAGAAATCAATTTTTCTACCCCACGGTGGGTGCCAGAATGTCTATAGCTGAATGTGGACCTCTAATCCAGACATATACACAACATAGTCATTGCTCAATCATCAAAATTACGAAGGTGAGTATGGATTACTCAATTCGCAACATCTATCGATTTGACCTGTTGCCTCCTAATTAGCCGGGGTGTTTGAATTACTCTCAAAATGAGAGCCAACAACCAAAAGACCAAACTAAGATGGAGGATTTTTGAAAGCTTGAAAGAAAAACAAATGAGAAATTAAGCTATAATGAAGATGCAATTAATCTAAAATGAAGTGCAAATTTTAATCTAAGGAGCTTGAAATAAACATAAGAATTAAGCTATTAACCAATAAGCAAATTATATTAAATGAGAATGCAATTACACTAAATGATAATTAAACTAATGTGCAATAAAAAGCTTGAAAATATGAAATAGTTAAGACTAAAATTCGCTATAGTTTATGTGCTCTAAAATTGCCTCCTTTCAAATGAAGGAGAAGGTTCATAATATAGAAAATCTTAGGAAGAGGATGAAGAGTTTCTTGAAATGAAACAGTTGACTCTTCATTCCCAATTGAGACAAATATTGATGAATTACTTAATTAAAATAATGAATTATTGCCACATATGGGTGACCCTTCAAATATTTTGAATTATTAAATCCAAATAAGATAATCCATTCAAATAACCAAATAATATTAATTTTGTTTATGTGTATTAGCCAAATGGGGTGGGTTTAATTTAATTTAAAGCACTTAGGACTTTAGAATTAAATCAATTTATCATAGGGATTATTTAGCTAATAAAGTCAGATACTTAGGAATTAGTTATAGTGTAAGATTAATGCAATTTAGGGTTTTTTGCAATTGACATCAAGTCAAATAAAGTCAGGTAGGAGAGAGAAAATTACCTAGTAAAATAGGACTTTAATGATGTAAAATTGAAGAAAATGCACCAAAATTAATTGAAATTATAAGGTGCCAATTTTGGGGGTATTACAAGATATACACAAGGGCCATACTGAATGCAAAAGTCAATAAGGAGGAAAATGATGACATTGACTTCAAGGTCAAGCATGTAATCAAAAGTACTAAATCTTGGATTAATCGACCATTCAAGATGGATCATGTGCCCATGAAACAATAGCTTGGCCTGAATTCTAAAGAGAAGAAAAGAAAATGAGAAAAGGTGCTACTGCCTCAATTCAAAGGAGTTACCCCTCAAAGACCTGAGACAGTTTATAGGCATGGATGCCCGATTGTCTAAGGTTCTAATCTAAAGGTATAGCTAGCCAAAACCAAGATGACATGGAGTATTGTTCCACATACTACTCCATCCTCCGGTGTCCAAGGATAAACATATGCTCCGCAAAGGTCCCCAATAATAAAGGTTACGGGGCCTAGAACAACGGAGGTGGAAAAGGAGAAATTTTATAAAAGGAAGAGTTCATCCACATCCCCTCAGTTAGAAACTATACAAGAAGAGGAGGAGGAAGAAGAGGAGGAGGATGATGTACCCCTGGCATGAATAACTCGATCAAGGGCAACCGCCAATAGAAGGAGAGTTAGAGAATAGGGAATAGATCCACGGGAGTCCCTTGGTGCTGATGAATTCTATGTTTCATATTTTGAGGACATCCCTAGTTTTAAAGAGAAAATGCCAGAACAACTGGGGGCAGCTGTAGAAACAAATTTTGAAGAACAATTGTCATTCACTTTTTTTCCTCCTCCATCTCAGTTTACTGCCCCCACCGTTGAGAAAATGGTTGAAGAACCAACCACTGATAAGGAGCTTGAGCTGCCAATGCCTTAGACAAAAGAGTTAGACCAAGAAGAATCTTCACTTGAAGGTCCCCTGGAAAAAGAAAGTGAAGTTTATTCAATGCAAGCTCCAACTCCTCCACCTCTGGTACAAGCTCTAACTCCTTTGCCAACTTTTCCTTCGCCAACTCCTCTACCTACGGTACAACTTCTCGTACCTACTCCTCCACCTCTGGTACAACCTCTTGTACCTACTCCTCCACTGTCAACTCAAGCTCCTATTACTCCACCTTCCACACCTACTCCACCAACTTTTCCTACTCCTCCACCTTCTCATCCCATACTTTCCCCTGATCTAACCAATGAGGAAGTGCAAGAACAACCAAAGGAAGTAGGAAGGGAAGAAAATTTGAAAGAAAGGGAATTCATGGAGAGAGAAGAAGATATTTAAGATAATGCTCAGGAACAAAGGGGAACGTCTTCAGTATTGGTTTCTCCATATGAGTCAATAACCGTGTTCACCAAGCCCACGTGGTTCACCAAAGAAATACAACCATGGACAAGGGTGTACTCTGATGAAGGAGATACTGATATGGCTATCTTGGGTCAAACTTTCCATCAAGGAGAATCTAGTTCTTGAGAAAGAATGTTGTCATATGTCACTCAAGATTACAGGGGTTGATGGAAGGCACAGGTGGTTGTACCAACAATTGATGTCAATATTGCAGAGATAACCCCGAAGGATTATACTTTTGATGAAGTTGATTTAGGTGAACCCACTAGGGAAGGGAGTAAGACATTGGATACTCTTGGTTTGAAGCATGCCTTGGGTTTCATGGACAAGGATGAGGAAAAAATTAAATTTTTGACAGAACATAATGAAGCCATGAAAAGATTCATTCTCAAAACAATAGTTCCCATTAACTTGAATAATCTAGAACCCTCATTACAAGTTTTCCTAGAGAAGAGAGCTTCCCTGAAATTATTGACAGCTATTCCATATTATTTTATTCAGGCCTCCTTAGATTGGAAGGTAGATTTTGAGGAGTTTGGAAAGGCTGTATCCGAACAATTTTGAGACCTTTCAAGAGTATTCTTCGGGAGCTTACCAAATTGGTAGATATGGTAGGTGATGAGGGAGGATTGGATGTACATATTGGAAAATGGTAGAAGGTTCTTGGGGACCTTAAAGTAATAAGGAAGCATCACTTCCAAGTTTTAGTGAAGGTATGTGAGGAGTTTGAGCTGGAAAATTTTGAAACATGGTTAAAAGATATAGCTCGAGCTTTGAAAGTTTATCAAAAATGCCAGAATAAAATAAGTAAGAAGCAAGAGGAAATAATGGCTTGGGTCAAAGAAGTTAAGAATTTCTTTGATGGAATTGACCTTGATCTATTTGATGAAGAAAATGATGACCTGATGTATCCAATAAAGATCATTATGGAACAATTTATAGGAATTTTGGCTGGTATCAAGACAAAAGAAAATCTCCAACAACTTTTTTACCATAAGAGGACATGCAAAAAATGTTGGGTCAAGAGGAAGAAATTAAATCTTTTACTATAGAGATGGTCGCCTTTAGGGAAAATAAACAACAACACCTTAATAATATCCAAATGACGGACTTCAAAGAAGTACAAGAAATAGTAGAAAGGCTACGAAAATCTCACCCATAGATCCTTCCAGATGACTATGTGTTCAGTTTTGGACTTAGTCAATTTTTGCAATGAGGAACTTTTTTGATACTTAACCATTTTTCAAGACATGATCTTTGGCCTTTCAGACACTAAAATTTTGAAATTTTAGGGAGTCATAAGGTTTTGACTTAGTCAATTTTGTAGATGTCATTTTTCAGAGTTAGGGTTGGGGTCCAAAATTTCTAGGGCCATTTCGTCAAAGAGTTTTTGTCTTGGAAATCTAACTTTGAGTTAGATTTCCCACATGTTAGGGGTCATTTTTTATCACTTTGGGGATATCAATCAGTTGAAATCATCATGGAGAATTTTGACAAAGATTCCAAGGGGGAGCTCCAAGTTTGTAGAAGACTTCAACAATGGAACTCTAGCTGTGATCTCTTGTTTTCTTTGTGAGATTAGCTTGTTTCCTTCTTGTAAAATAATGCACGTGGATTAGATTCGTACTAGGTGGTTTAGAACTACCTTAGGAGTAGTTTTTTTTTCAGTAAGCTTTAGATTAAATGTTATTTTTAATTTTATGCATAGCTGAAACTCTAGCTGTAGATTTCTTATTTTAAAAAGGGGTGAATCTCTATAAATTATTTTAGAACAATGTAATTAAGGTTGACTAATTTTGCAATACAACTATCTACAATTGGTGCTTCAATTGTGGTGTGAAGCTTTATGCTATCTTTGCGAAATTCTTGAATGTGTATTTTCTCATTCGTTTATTTCAAAGAGCCAATTGAGTGTATGGTGATTTTAATCTTTGAATCTTTTAATCTGGTGTTTATCATTGCTACATTACCTTGTTATGACAAATTATTGGGAAAAAATGTTCATTGGTGCCTTCAAGATAAATTCGTCTCATGTGTGCGTACATTTGTAGTGGCTTCATGA
The DNA here is from genome assembly GCA_027943335.1 of Chamaecyparis obtusa. Classification (NCBI taxonomy): domain Eukaryota; kingdom Viridiplantae; phylum Streptophyta; class Pinopsida; order Cupressales; family Cupressaceae; genus Chamaecyparis; species Chamaecyparis obtusa. Next base: position 64,164 of record BSBK01007893.1, read on the forward strand.
TTTGATTAATTTTGAGAAATCTTACATCTGCATTAATTTACTTTGATGATTGCATCTGCAAAACTAGGGTTGTGAGTAATTCTAATCTATATTTTGTGGGTTTTCTCCATTTTTGTGATAATTTAATTCGCAAGATTATGCAATGATGGTTTATGTCCATTAGGATTTACGTTATGAAATTTTATTCAATTCTTATTGCCTCACTCTTTTCTATGTTTTAAGATAATCGGTCTCAATAAATTAAATTAGGATTTACATGTTAAGAAATTGCTTTTTATTTGAAATTTTAAAAATACACCAAAAAAGATTGTTTGTTTAAGATTGTTTCTATAACCCTCTCCAAGATCGAATCAACAAAGGTCTCCTCATGAACAATTTCACATTTATCTTCGATTGAGCTATCCAGATGGTTGAGACCCAACCTAAAAGGAACCTTGGGATTGATTTTATCATTCTTTCAAGAGGGGAATTTTTACTCCAAATTCCTAGCCGTTATCTCATGTAAAAACAACACTCAATAGTTTCTATTTGCGAACGCTTCCTCTTTGTTTGATATAATTGGATTATTGTTATTTTGGGCACCTATCTTATTTGATCTTTCTCTATAAAGAGGATATTTTTATGTTATTGACATCTCTTTACTTGATTTTGTACCATCATTTATGATGGTTTGGGATATTCATGTTGAGTTCTTACTCTATGTTTGGCATTTATGTGAACCTTATCCCTTTGAGCCTTCATTGCTTCAGTATTTGGACTATGTGACTATCTCCATAATCATAGTGGTTCCACATGGGTGGGTGACATTGTAGACCACCATTGTGGACCGGTGGTCTTGGATTTGCAAATCAATTTTGGGAGTGCTCTTCTCTCCTCTTCTTCCTTCTAATTCATTCTTTGTTGTTTCATTAGATGATGCAAACAATGTAATGGATCCAAAGCTTTGTATAATTATATTTTTATGATTGAACACTCCATGTGGAGGTTGATATAATTGTTATGTATTGGTTTTTGGTTTGTGCGTGTTAGTATTAGTATCAAGCATGTCCTTTATGTTATCTATCTTCATGATCATATGATGTATCTTAGATTCACTTTAGGACCACTTTGTTTGGTGCTTAAAATAAATATAGATTTTGTATTGTGGTATTGTAGAGTTTCTTGATGGTGTTTCTTTCCCCTCTTAATGTTGTCAAGTGGATTCAAAGGAATGCAAGTGAATCTAAGTAGGATTCGAGTATGTTCAAGCCATTTCAAGTTCATGTTGGACTATTCGAGAAGTGTTGCAAGTGCCCCAATGCGACTTTTAGTCAATTGGAGTAGTTGAATGTGTTAGGGTTGAATTTAGGAAGTTTAGGGTAAGTTGGTTATGTTTTCAAAAGTGCCCTTCGGACCTTTTCAAAAGTGCCCTTCTAGTGAAAAGGTGCCTATTCCTCATGAAAAAAATTAAGGTGGTATAACAAGTTCCTACACTAACTTAGAGAGGAGGGTCATGTAAAATATTTCCTAGATCTTTACAATAATTACAAAAAGCCTTTTGGGGGAAAAACCCCATACCCCAAGATCTCTCTAATATATTATTCAAAATTTAATAAAAAATTACAATATGCTTACAGATCAAGTTTCTCACTAGAGTATCACTAAAATAGATTGAGAGGTAACTCAATAGCTATCAGACTCTCATAATTCATCACAATGCATTTCACATGCCTAATATATTGGAGATATAAAATATGAAAATGTAAAATGGTATTAAAAAATCATGGGCTAAAACCATCCAAAAAAAGGGCACACAAAATATCCACCATTGGACCTATGGCCTAATGATAAATGATCAGGATTCACAATGACTAGAGCCTATAAGGAGGCAAACTCCCTTGCAACCTCCCATGTTCATGCATCAATAATATTTGTTTTACCAAGAACACATTTTAATTATTGCAAGGTTGAGACACCATTTTCCTAACACCTTGTAGTTGCACAAATTTAACCCTAGTTTAGCTTGGAGAGGATTTTGAGATCTTAGAGCACCTGTTTAGCTCCTTTTTAGTTGCATTGTAGAGGTAAGAGAGTCACATAACCCTTGAAGTTAGCTTGTATGGTGGTTGTGATGTTAGAGTGCAAGTCAATTTTGACGGAGCTCATTTGGGACGCTTAGGACCTAAGAAATAGTTTAATTTTTTGAGTTAAGTTCTAAAACTTTAGAGAAGGTTTTGGGCGACTTGAAGCACCCATTATATCATGAGTAATGTGTCATATGACCTTTTCCCTTGTTCTATTGAGTTTCATGGTTATAGTCTTCTTCTTGTACAATGTCGCTCAATGACAATCTGATCTAGTCTAGAAAATTGAGCTTTATAACTTTGTATATTGCATGTGAATGACTTTAAGAATTTTCACACTCAAATTTTCTATTTGTAGATGTTATGATATACTATTTTCTTTTTTGAATAACATCCTACATTAATTTGTAATGATTTTGAATTCATTGTCCACTCAAACTATGAGATCACATTGAAAACCTCTACATATGAAATTATAGTGAAGTTTCTTTAAGTTTCAAACTCAAATTTTCTAATTTGTAAATGTTATGATACATTATTTTCTTTTAAGAATAACATCCTACATTAATACAACCAAGGATCAAATCTCACAGGGTCACTCTCTATTGTGTCACCAATTGAGAGGCCCCCAAGATCTTGTATCTTGATTTACCCACGGGATGTGGAGTGGGGCATTTGCATTCCGCCTAGGGAGTATATCCCTAGCTAAAATTTATCCCACACAGGTAGCAGAGTTGGCTTTAGGTTGTGGGTAGTTCCCCATGATCTTGGGTTTGAATTTGCTCTCAGATTAAAGAGGTGGGACGACTTGCAGGCGGAGGATCTTAGCTGTGGGGGATTAGTCTCTCCCTAGCTCGCACAGGTACCCAAGATAAGGGTTGCTGGGCACTGGGCTAGTTCACATGAATACCCCCATACATAAAAAATAAAAATTAAAAAACATCCTACATTAATTTAAAGTAAGAAAAAGAATACAAAACCCAACAACATAAATGATTATAAAAATAGTTTAAATAAATTACAATATAAGACAAACAAATACAACAAATAAATCATTATACTATATAGTGAACAATATTATACTACAATTTTTAATAAATATCATACTTTTTTATTTTACATAAATTTTAGCTCTAATTATTCTTTCTAATTTCCACCCTACAAACAATTCATTTCATCGAATAGATTCCATACATGTAAATTAAAAAATCCTAAAACAATCCATTAAATACATTCCATCCATATCACATCATTTTCCATATAAATAATTAAAAAACCCTAATCACATGTTCCCATTGAAATTATAAATCCATTAATGCCCTTGAATTTATAAATTTATTTACCCCCTCATTCAATGAAATCCAACATTTCCTCATTTTAATATATTCTTTAAAATAATTTATTATAAAATTTGATAGCTTTTACCTCACAAATTGCTATTAAAATTACGTTTGCATACCGGAATGACTTATTAACGACATCATTTGTAATAATAATAATGAAAAAAAATCAGATACTAATCACCAAATAACACATATTTTAAAACAAACATTTATTTAAATATTAAAAATAAAAAATTGCTCCCTTCCCAAATTGTTGGGTCCTCTTCGAAATATTCCGCTTATCCGTGTGGTCAGGAGTCAAACCTGGTGAAAAAAAAATGAATACACGAAAGGACGGAGAAACTACTGGTAATTGGCCGCCTTACCAGGCACTGTGTATGGTGTAGATTCATTTCATGTATCGTCTATTGCCATCCATTGATTTGCGCATCTCTGTACTGTGCATTATTTAAATAGCCGTAACGGCGTTTACCTGATGCGATCATTCCTCTGTTTCCAACGCAACTAGTGTAGGTGTTTTAGGCAATCGACAGAGGGTTAAGTTGAAGCCACTTGGAACGGAGGCGCTCGTCATGTAGGCGGACTAATACTTGGGCGGATCGACTGGCGAGGCCCGTCTCAAACGGTGGCGCCAGACTCGCTTCCTCGTACTGAGGTCAAAGACAGGGAGACGTAACGGGGAAAATTGATTTGGTGAATCTGTGGGGATTACTTTCAGAGTTGCGAATAGAGGGTATTACTGCGCAACTTGGATTACTTACGGATCCGCTTGGAGGTTAGTTAGGGTTTCCACAAGAAGCCCTAATTGTTGTTGTTAATTAATTTGTTGGAGCTCGAATTCTGTACGTCTTGTTTTTGTTTTCTCAGCGTGGAAAATCTGCAGAGCAATTGCCCAAGATTTGTGAGCCTTTGAGTCTGTGCTAGGTTTTATCTTTTGAATTTCTAGTTTCGCACAGGACTTTCTTTGATAAGGAGAAATTTAACTGGATTATTCAAGAATGCATTTGAGGTTAGCATTTGCATTAGGGTTTCGATTTTTACTTTTAGCGTGCGTTTCAAGTGTGGAGATTTTGGAATTGAAGGTATGAAATGTCGAGTCTTCGGTAGTTTGTGAAAACCCATGTAGAATGTAGGGCTCTGAGTCGACTTCTGTTATCGTTTTTGGAAGGTTATATCTCTGTCTAGAGTATTGTTCACGTGCACTTGGGATAATGGGTGGAGGGAGGGCTCAGGGAATGTTAAAAGCTCAGTCTTTGGAGGAGAATATAGGGACGTTATGTTATGCCGCAGGTAGATTCGGTATAGTTATTAGTTCTGGCGTGCCTTGTAAATAAGTGTACCTTCTTGTCAGCATTTGATTGTAGTTCCCTAGTTTTAAGGTAACCCAATCACATTTTGTCAAAATATTCATAATTTGTACCTTGAAAATTTCAAAATTTTACCAAAGCGAGCTTGTGCAATGCTTTTGACAAATGTGCAAGGCTTTTGGTTTTGAATCAGAGTGGGGACTTCCCAATGTATCCCGGCCGTGTTGGAAGTACTTTATGATTCACAGGCAGTCATATCCCAGTCCTAGATTAGATTTAGTAACTTCAGCTAGTGAGGTTTCTGTTGGAAAATGACCTCTGCAGGCAGGTGATTGGAGTCTTATTTGATTCCTTGCTAGGTTTGGCCATTGTCTGTACAGGGGACACTCACAATGATGTGGCTCATGCTCATGTTTGTTTGCTTTGTTAAATTTCCAATTGCAGGACATTGATGCCGGTGATTGGTTCATCATGTGTGTTTACTGCAGATATTTATCATTAAAAATTATTTTTTTGAAAGCAAAAAAGTTTGTTTAATAATACCATTTTCTTTTGACATGCTTCTACGGGAAAGTTCAAAATATGCAAGACGGAAGAAAGGTTTTAGAGTCTATACCTTTTATTTATCGTTTATGCTGATTATAGATGTTATGGTATTGCATACTTTGCAGAAGGATCAGTGAACATCCCGAGTAAAATCTTGGAAACCGATTAAAGTGGCAGCATAGTTAATTTTTTGTGCACGAGAGAAATTTGGACAAGTTAAAGAAGTTGGCATTGATGAGGATAACAGTGGTCCTTTTATTTATTGCTGACTAAAGCAACGACTGTGTTTTAGGCAGGTTTTTCTAAAATTCTAGCAGTTTGGTAGCAAAATTGTCTTTGGTGTAACAGACAAGTGAAAAAATTGACTCATTGCCATTGCCATACAAAACCTTTCACGAAAAGAAAAGCTTTTGGATTTCATGGGGACTTCCTCTGGAGCCTCATTTCAACAGCAACAGCAGCAGCAAATGCCTCCACCCAGGCAGCAATCTAGGACTCCTGGGCTACAGACCTCCCTTTCTCTTGCTTCTTCTGATGTTTGTGGATCGGCAGATTTAAGAGGTCCCACTGTTCATCCAGATCATGTCCGTGAATCCCCCTCAGAGAGTGCAAGCTCACGGGAAACTTGGCCAGCAGAGCAGACGAGGGCGGAGGGGGTTGCAGAGCATTCTCGATATGAAATGGAAAATGAGAGAGAAAAAGAAACAGAGGAAGAAAGTGAACGGCCAGAGCAAACAGTGGTTCACAGAGTAGCCAATTCAGATCGGATACTCCTTCGAGACGTAGCTGGAGAAAGGTTAGATGTGATTGCAGAACGTATGCGTGAGCAGCCAGAAGAGTTTCTAGAAGATCTCAAAATTGAGCTTCGAGCAATTCTTGAAGGCACAGGTGGTGCACAACACAGGGAAGAGTTTGCGCTGTTGCAAAAGCTTGTCCAAAATAGGGTCGATCTTACACCTGAAACAATGACTAGGGCACACAAGATTCAGTTGGAAATATTGGTTGCTATAAAAACAGGGATTCAGGCTTTTCTACATCCAGATATTAGCGTTACCCAAATGGTTCTCATTGATATCTTTGCCCATAAACGATGCAGAAACATAGCATGCCAGAGTCAACTTCCAGCTGATGACTGTAATTGTGAAATCTGTAGCACTAAGAATGGTTTCTGCAACCTTTGCATGTGTGTCATTTGCAGCAAATTTGACTTTGATGTGAATACTTGCCGATGGGTGGGTTGCGATACTTGTTCCCACTGGACTCATACAGATTGTGCAATTCGTGAAAGGAAAATAAGCATGGGTATCAGTCCTAAAGGTGGAACTGGATCAGCTGAAATGCTTTTCAAGTGCACTGCTTGCAAGAGAACATCAGAATTGTTAGGGTGGGTGAAGGACATATTTCAGCACTGTGCACATGACTGGGACAAGGAAGCCCTCATGAAAGAATTTGATTGTGTTCGGAGAATATTTCATGGGAGTGAGGATGCGAAAGGCAGGAAACTCTTTCGGAAATCTGAAGACCTTTTGGAAAGTTTAAACAAAGGAGTTGATGCGGCTACTGTTTGCAAATTGTTGCAGAATTTTTTCCAAGGTTTAATTTTTCTTGCCATGTTAAAGATTCTTTTTGTTTTTTGCTTTTTATCAGATACATGACACATAGTTGGTAAGCTTATTTTAGTCAGAACTCCGCAGTAACCTTCCCATGCTTTTACTCTATAACTCACAAAGCTCCACATGTTGAAGGTTATTCTAGTTTAAATTCCTTATTTTGCTTGCAATTTTATCCTTGTCATGCTATTACTCTAAGTCACAAAGGTCGTTATATTGTTGTCTACTGTGTTGACCACTCTTACCACAAACCAACAAACTTAGAATGCATGCATTTGATAAGTAAAAGGACTAGGTAAACAATTCTTGATTATGTTTGAGAAACAGTAATATACAATTTTTTTTGTATTCCAAATAAAATATACTAAACACTGCCACCCAGCCCCACCATAAAAAAATCTAACTTCAAAATGTATAAAATATTAAAACATTGAAACATAAATTAGTTTAAAAACAACATTCTTTATAGCACTTTAAAATATTTAAATAAACACCCAAATTTATGCTAGTATTTGTTCAAACATTTAATATTAACTAGTAATAAATACCAGAACAAAAAAATTATGAGGGTGTTAATCTTTCTTGATAGGTAAACTGTGGGTTCTATAGGGGTCCACACTCAAGGAAAACTGGAACATTATCTACACATAAAGCCAAAACAATTTTAGAAGACATTTACAGCCATTTTAGAGGTCAAACTGACTAAGAAGTAAGTACATGTGAAAAACTTTCAAGGTGACTGTAACTAATTTTATGCATATAATTTTGAATAAATATGTACAGAGATTACGATGAATAAGAGCAAAGAACATAAAACATAAAGCCAGATGATTGAAGTCCACAGCATCTGCTTGCTGTGCTGACCATCCAATGATTATTTGGGAGAAGAGGAGCTCTTACCGGTCTAAGATACCTTTCCCCACATTCTTGTCCACCAGAACTGACAGAAGAGTCTTGATCAATCAGGTGCCAGAGATTTACCTCCCTTAAGAAGTTCTGAGACTCTCATTTGACAGCCCTGACACTATGAAGATGCTTAGATGTGCAATCTCCCATTTAGGTGAACAGTGTGCAGGCGCTTTACATACTTTGCCAGGTCTTGGCAGAAAGCGGCCAACAATTGTTTTTCCTTGTGGACAGCATGAATTTCTTGGTGAAGTTCTGGCGAAGAACCAGGATTCCAACTTTTGTAGTCTTACTTTCAGTCAATTTTTCTTATTCATTTTTCTCTATCTTGTATCCAACTTCTTCCACCCCTGGTAAAACCAGCTCCACGATCATATCTTCCAGCTTGAGCCTAAAGTCTTGTTCCTTTGAAACCTTTGTGGCTCCCGTGTTCCTTTTCTTCCTAAATCCAACACCCCTTTTATCATCCTCAAGGATGCTTTGTTTGGAACATTGAGGATGTTCCTCAATCTCCTATTCAACACTGAGCTGCCATATGGGGTGAATCTGGGAGATAAGCAATTGTAGCAAAAGATTAGTAGTTCCACCCCTATAATAGAGCTAATACAAGAAAGCCCAAGAGCATACACTCAAACCTCCACAAGCCAGAATGGTCACTAGAAAAACCAAGTTTCAATTCTTCAAGTACCATTCCAAAGTACTTGGGGTGCTGGACAATAAAGGAAGGTGAAGTTTTTCTGTTGTTCAAACAGCTTATCATTTTATATTGCTTACAGCTGTACACAACCAAGCAATCTCATACAAGCCCGTTACCATAAATGCCATATCATTCCTGTCCTTTACTTCCATGTCTGAATGCTATGATATAGGAAATGCTTATCCAGAAATTTCCAAAGTTCAATATGTGCATGAACACACACATTCGAGATACATTATCTTTATAATTATTTTTACTTATTAGTTTTTGTTTTCTCATTCCACTTCAACCATAGGACCACCCTTCCTTAAGTCCAAAGAAACCTATTAGGGCATTCCGATTGAAGAATGCATTTGAGATTGGGCTAAGCAGAAGCTTAAAATAAAAAAGAGACTGAGAAAGGAGACTGTTTCACCTCAGTGAGCTACCAAATTAGTCTCTGTGACAGTGGCTGAAAGAGAAATTGCCATGGCTGAAAGAGTAATTGCCACAAGTTTTTTGCTTTCCTTAAGACAGAAATTGTGCACTGGAGAAAGGCTTGCCTTTAAACTGGGAGGGTTTAATTCTCTATTCCAGTTTATCACACTTAATTCTGTTAGGTATTAGTTTAGGTCAAATCACACATACAAATAAATTGAATTCAACCATTTTTATAGTAAAGGTTTTAAATTCAGTGAATTATCTGAGCATAATACAACAAACAATGTAAAGAGGGTAATCTCTTTCTCTGTCAATAATTGAGAGGCCATACATGATTTTCACGGGCAACCTGTTTGAAAGTTTCAATCACAACACATTGAAAGATTCATGGAAGGGTTTAATGGTGGCAATGACAACTTCGGATTGGTCTTAGGGAAGAGCTCATTATATGGTTAATATGGAAAAATATCATTTGGAACTACATGTAAACAGAGCTTTCTCTTTACCCTTGTTACATTTTGTTAGTATTTCCACTGGGTAGTCTGTGAAACTTTGGGTTGATACTTTTACTTAAAGATGTTTAATTTATTGCCTATGCTTATTTCACCTCAATGGCTATATTTGAGCTGATGCTTTTTCTTCCTTCTCCTCTACCATTTTGACTTTATTGCAATTTTCATTGTTATTAAGGCTTTTGTCTTGACTCAATTGAAATGCACATAGTAGATCTAAAAAAATAATAGTACCATTTAATAATTACTTCTGCTCCATGTTATGTTTGTTACAAGGTGGGATTAATCTTGTAAGGAAAGTAGCAATTTATGAATTACAATATCTGGGCCAAATTTGCACTTAAAACTAACAGCTGCTTGTTTGATATTTTCACAGGGGAGTACAAATGACTCCTCTAAGAATTTGTAATGCACATATGTTTTTCATTTTTATGGTAAAAAAAAGAATTGAAATATGATAGTGCGTGCTTCAGTTGTGTTGTTACCATTATTTATAGTGTAATTTGTTAGCATTTCTTTTAGGATTTAGCACATTAAATGATATTTTTGACTCTAAAAACTAGCCATAGATTGGCAGCATGTTAGACACAAAGAACCAGTTGTTTTTTGCCCCGGGTTAAGATTACTTAACTATGGAAACACAACTATGTAAGTACAAGATATCTCATTAAATGGGAAGCTTAAGATCATCAGAATCTCCAGTTGGCAGGAACCCACATGCAGGAGTTCTACTCTGTTTTACTAAGCAAAAAAGTATCAGTTTTCAAATCATGACATTATAGACATTATAAGATGGGTTTACCATCAGAAAACAGGACAAATGAACACCGAGGAAACTAATTTGGAGTCCCTTTAATAGTTCATGATGTCTTTGCACATGGCCTCCGACCTGGAGAGCAGTGTAAAGATGATACATTTGATTTGCTTGAAATTGTTTCTGTTCTCTCTGTGTTGGGCCGCAAGATCCTTTTTTTTATACTTTTCAGCCTCTTCTATTCCTAACATAGTTTGCTGGGTTGGGAGTGATGTAGTTGGAGTCCCTTCAATAGTTCACAATGTCTTTGGACATGGCCTCTGAGCTGGAGAGCAGTGCGAGTGGATAAATTCTAGGTTATCGGGTTCGCACCCTGGACCCTCGAACCAGGTCCGGGTGCAAACTGGATTCGGGTTTGCGCTGGGTCCGGGCAGGGTCCGTGATCAGACCTGTGGCCCAAAAAAACATTAAAAACACATTTTTTTATTGTTTTTTTTCCTTTCTAACCCTAAAATGGCCCCATATGAAGCTTCCAAACACATTTCATTTCACAATTCTGTATATTTCTCTTATTTTTTTGTATATATATATATATATATAGATGCACACACACACACACACACACACAAACCCATACGAACCATTATGAAATTTTTTTTCACAAACCCACTTATTGGGTTCTCGTACCCAAACCCAAACCGATGACTTAGGATAAATTTGATCTGCCCGAACTTTTTCCTGTTCTCCCAATGTTGGGCCACAAGACCCTCTTTATACTTTTCAGCTTTTTCCATTCTCAATGGCTTGCTGAGTTGGGAGAGATGGAGTTGATTTTTCCATCAGAAAACAGGGGAATTGAATCCTGGGGGAACTAAGTTGGGGTCCCTTGTATGGTTTGTGATGTCTTTCTTCTTGGCCTCTGAGCTGGAAAATAGTCTAAAGAGGATATATGATATATATGATTTGCATGAACTTTTTTCTGTCATCCCAGTGTTGGGGTGCAAGCTCAACATTATTTATTAAAATTGTTTACGTTCTCTTCATAAATTGTTTGAGTTGGGAGTGATGGGTTGACATATGGAATGGGGTCGTAAATGTCCCAGGCTGATTTCCCCTCGTGATCTCATTAGCGGGAAAGCCTCTCTCTGTCAACCTAGACTGTCAGTCTCCTTGAATTGGCTTTAGTATCCTCCTGGTGGTTGACAGTGTTGACCTGTTTGTGCCCCTCTGCTGAAGCATTTTCCTTTCTTTTGTCGTTCTCTAATTTATCAGCATTCACCCCAAGCATGCTTTGAGCTTTTTCCATGATTTTGCTACTGCCTGACAACTTAAGTAACAAGGTTTTGTTCATGTTTTGGTAAGAAAAAAAATGAAACAAGTTTGACAGTTAATAAAAATCAGGAAAAAAAATTGTTATAAAGTACAAAGAATGCAATGTTTTACTTTTCCATTTTTTTAAAATTCTTTTTTCCTTATTGTAATTTATTAAATACGAATCTCCATTTATAAAACTAAATATGATTAGTTTTATGGTTATTTTATTTTAAAAAATAAATCTCAATTTATAAATGCAAATATTAAATACACAATATATATTAAGCACAAACTACAATCTATAAATATAAATATGAATGCAAATCTCAATTTGTAAATACATATAAAGAAATAATAAATAGAAATCTCACTTTATATATATGTTGCTCAATTGAGATTCTTATTACACTTTATCAAATGTTTATTATCATTAATAGGGTATTATTATTGTTATTATTTTGATAAATTATCGAGGACTCTCTTGGGACCCTCATACATTCTATAAAACTGAATTACAAAATAAGGAAGATACAAAGGAAAGACCTAAAGACATACAAACAAACTAAACATGGCACTAAAAACAAACTAAACATAGGAACAAAAACAACAAAATACAAGCACTCTTCCTGGCATATAGCCAGATTGATAAACTTTTTTGTTGGACAAGATGTGTACCTCTTTTTCTTTAATATTAAGTACAGGCCTCTGGCCTTTTGCCTTAAAAAAAACAAAAACAAAATACAAGCACTACACACAGTTGTCAACACAACTGTAAAAATACACATCAGGCTTCGAAGACAATTACACTTCTTTTGTCAGAAAGGAGGCTTCCCATCATCCATTAAGCACCATTAATCAAATCACAAGCTTCAATCTGAAGTTTCTCTGTATTTGTTTTGTGACCCCGCTGCTTTTTGGTGCTGTTATTGGGCACTGTGTTTTTTATTGAATGGATGCCCCCCAAGCAAACCATAAAAGCTTGGCGACAAATTCTGAAGCAAACCGTCACTTGCCCATGGAACATTAGAAATCTTGCTTCTGCCAATCTGAGTTTTTGATACATGGCCTGCTAAAAGCTTCTGCACAGAACACAAAATATCTGATGGTATATCATGGTATATCACTACTAGTGACCTCTTTTTCTTGGATAGTTTCAGCTTCAGCCACCACCTTGTAGCAAGCCTCGTGATCCTTCAGGTCATGAACCTCTTCTCCACCTCTTGACAACTCACCATAAAAATGAAATTCTTTGTGATTCCACCATACAGAATTGGTATCTAGATTTCCTTACTTAGATACCCTTTTATTTATCAACACATGGTTATGCCGAGGAAATCTATGAGCAGAGCCACAATCTCTGTTTTTATGCTTTATGCTCTTAAATGTAAAACACTGCTTTGGCACTCCTTCATAATCCACATTATTGATAAGCTAAGACCTAAGTTACCCTAGGTCTGCGTTTCTGGGATGGATTTTTTTCCCCGGAGCAGGGGATGGCAGTTGGGACAACTTTTTAAAAAATAGGAAAAATTTAAAATATATTGGGAAATCTGAAATTTCAAATATATTCATATGATATAGCAATCATCATAGCAACATAATAACATCGATAAATCTAAAATCAATGATCATTTATTATAGAACATAGCAATCTAGTTGAAACTTGAAATGGGAGTTAGAAAGAATCAAATCAGAGTTCAAATTTTAATTTAATACATGCACAATTTTATACTCAGATATAATTCATATCGTTTTTGGGTGGAAACGCTTCCCTGGGTAACATAGAATAAATCATATTGGATTTGGCTGCTATAGTTCAGAATCGACTTCATCTAATATTCTAGGGTTGTAATGACATAAATCAGAAGGGTTTGATGTTGTTTATTGCAAATGTGGATTTATGTTAGTAATTTAAAGGTCTTGAAACACGTGGCTAGAATTTATGCTTGTCTAGATTCATCTTCTTTAAAAAAACTTGGAAAATAAATAAAATTAAAAATACAAAAAGGAAAACTACAGAATGTTCCTATCCAGATAGACTAAATTATTCTTATGTTTTCAAACATAAATGGTCCTTCATTTGACCAAATGCATATCTGAACTTTTAAACAAATTCTGATCCACAAAACAGTAACAACAAAGTATTTGCAATACCCAAAATATATAGAAGAATATGTATATAAGGAGAGTGCTATGACAATTGCACAGTCTGAAATAGCAGTTGCAAGGCAGGTCTCTTATTTATGCTGCTCACTTACTGATGAACTCTTTCCAAGGAATATGCAGTAGTAAATAAATTAAAAAATGGTGTTACTTTATGGCCGCCGCCGCCGTAAACGGCTGTCCATCCTCGGGACAGTTGGAGAATGGCTTAGCTGTTCCTAGCCATACTGGGGGTAGTCAAAGGTTTCTGATCCTTGGGTTGACTGCCCCCACGTTTTGGAAATGGTTTCCTACATTTTTGCTCATCCGGGGACGGCTTGGAAACATTTCCGGCCATCCCCAAGTCCCCAAAACCGTTTCCGTTTCCGGTACCTATGGTTTTTGGGTGGAAACGCATCCCCGGGTAACATAGGCTAGACCCAAAAGAGGAAAGAATGTTGAAGAGTGTGGATGACCGGTGAAGAAAGGTCCATACACAGGCTCAACTCTCAAGGAAACCTGCTATAGAAAGTTTTCTGATCTGCATCCACTGTTACAAACAAATCTTTTCAGACAGCAGGGGTATCATTTTGGCTGTTCTACAGACAAAGTGGAGGTTGTAAAATTGAATTCAGAAAAGCATCTTTGAGAAAGAAACACGATTAGGATCAAAGGAGGGCTCCCATGGACATAAAAGGAGACAAGGGCTTGCATAAAATCACTGACAGTTGTTCCAGACAAATGCACTATCCTCTGGCAAACCGAAGGACAGCAGAAAGGAACCCTATGGAGGAAAGAAATAAATGGCAGATCCATATACGGCCATACCTTATCCATCCACCCAAAAAATTTACCCGCATCTATAGCTCTGCCAAAAAGAATTCCTACCAAAGAGTGGTCATCCTGTCGTGAAGAAATTTCCAAAACATAGTCATCTCACAGGTTGAGATTAGAAGGAGAGTCATCCAATGAGAAGAATAACTCCCAGGAAGAAGTTGGAATATTCATCAGGGATGATGAGATTTTTGACACTTGTTGGGCTAGAGAACCCAACCTCGAAGACCTTATGCAGAACAGGAAGATGACCCTCCTTATTCTGTAAAAGGAGATAAAGAAAATAATCACTGCAAGCATGAAACCTGTAAAGAGCATTCCTGTAGGTTGCCTAGAGCGTAGATCATCCATAGCATTCTCCTCAGGATCAGAACCAACCAATCTTTTGCACTTGACCATCTGGGATCTCTAATCCACATCTGTGGGGTTCATATATGTGCATAATTTCACCCTGGTTTGCATCATGTTTGTAGACTCATTAGAGGAGTCTTTCTTAAGCTTCACCACTCTTGCCTCTGCCACCAATGAAGAAGAAACTCTCTTCCCAGATCACAGCTCCATGCCAAGGAGCTGTTGAGCATCAAATGGGCAAGGTCTATCATCAGCACTATCCACATCTTCATCAGACCTTCCATAGAAGCCCTCACCAATGCCATATTGTCAAGTGGTAGAAATGTATCCACTGGCACTATTGTCCTCAAGTTACAGACCTATATTTGTATAGTTAATGGCACATTTATGATCATTTGAGTCATTAAATCTTCTTCTCAACCATTGCCTTTTCTCAGAATATCATTACCCTGCTTAGAAGCTTTACTTTTGCTATTCATCTACTCACTTGGGATTAGGTTACAGTTTTTGACCTTCTAGAGCTTTATCTTTCAGTTTTTTTATCAGATCGATAACCCTTTTGGATTTGACCTTTCCTTCCTTATCCTGTCCTGTATAATGAATGGGTTCTCCACTTTTCAGAGTAGTGAGACCTTGATCCATCTGGTATAGACATCAGATTTTTCTAATTGTAGTTAGCTGCCTTTAACTGAATAATGTTATCACCAAAATCCTTGGCCAAACCTTCTTTATAATCTTCTGGAGAGAAAATCAACACAGAACTTTTGGCTCTATACAAATTCTCATTATGAGCATGAGGGTGATTTTTCAGAAAATCCTGAAGAGGAAACTGGAGAACAGAGAATAAAATATGAAGCATTAGGGCAACCAACAGAAATCTCTGATTCTGTCCAGCTGAAGAGGAAACTGGAAAGCAGACAAAAACTAAAATAGTAGGGAAAAAGGTTTCAAATGAAGGCACGAGGGTGATTTTCTCAAGTGATCAATAAGCATACAAAGCTGAATTGTCTTTTCTTGTCTACCAGCGTTAACAGGGAAAATACACTTACAGATACCTTCCATATTTTCTTGAGGGACCAATGCATAGCAATAATCTGAATATACCTTTCATATTTTTTGGAGGGACAAATTCACGCCAATAATCTGAAGTTTAGCTAATGATGGCCATGATTAATATACTTGCAGTTCGAAACTTGATAGCTTTGACAAATAGTTGGGACTGAAAAACCAACAAAAGAGAAACATTTGGAACTCCGTCTTGGTTTTGTATTTGCAGTAACAGATTCAGTAGATACTGATTGTTTAATTCATTTTTAATTTCATATTGCAAGGAATGTTCTCAAACAGAGGAAACACTTACCTCAACTATTTTTTTTAACCTCGCGGTTTACTATTTTATGCACTCTTTGTACTATGCTGGACTTTCACAATGTTGATAAAAATGCTTATTTAGCCTTGCCGAGTATAATTTTGTTCTTAAGTAGCTTTCTGCGGCTTAAAGGACAAATTTTTAGTCATTTGTGCATCATTAATTAAATCAATATTTCATTTACATTCTTGTAGAGACCATATCTCTGATCAATTAATCAGCTGTACTAAACAAATTCATGTTATCTTCCAGTTAAACTGGGATTTACATCTTTTCCATCCCCATCCCCTCATTCGAAGAATCACCGTCCTTAATATTTGGCTATATATGCATTGTGTGCAGAATTAGAGACAGATGATGTTAAAAATTCTCAGGTTGAAGAGGGAAGAATGATTGCACCGCAAGAAGCTTGTGGCCGAATTGTAGAGGTGGTGCAGGAAGCTGTAAGGAAAATGGAATCTGTTGCAGATGAAAAAGCTCGTGTATTTAAGAAAGCACGAAATGCCTTGGAAATGTGTACTAGGGAACTTGAGGAGAAAAGCAGAGAACTTGCAGAATTGCAATACGAGAGGCAAAGGAAGAAACAACAGATAGATGAACTGGAGGCTATTGTCAGACTGAAACAGGCCGAAGCAGATATGTTCCAGTTGAAGGCCGATGAAGCAAGACGAGAAGCTGAAAGACTGCAACGCATTGCACTAGCAAAGTCTGAGAAAGCAGAAGAGGAATATGCTAGTAGATACCTTAAGTTACGGCTAAATGAGGCTGAAGCAGAGAGGCGTTATCTGTTTGAAAAAATTCAGCTGCAGGAACATTCTCGTTTACAGCCCGATTCTTCCCAGTTGCTTATGCTGAGCAAGATACAAGACCTGCTCAAAACAGTTTATAATGTTCCTAAGATTGACCCTCAGGCACAAATGGATCAGTCTGGATCAATTCCATAGGTTTATTATGAACTTTGCTAAAATGTTTAGTTAAATAAGGACATCGATCTAAGAAACATGATTTTTCGTTTGACTGGGTGGATTGTATGTCAGATAAGTTATGTCATATTTTTAGTTGAAATTAGTTCTTAATGAAAGTAATGACAAGTTCTATGATTTGAAATTTAATTCTTTTTATGTTTGGAATTTCATTGTTAGCACCTCTCTGTACTAGAGCTTTGGGGACAAAGTATACCAATTACATCGAATTGCTTTAATAAAAGTAGATAAGCTCAGATTACATGCGATGGTTTTTTTAAGGCTAGTAAACCTGTTCATTCTGGGGGCACTTTAACTTATGTTGCCTTTCTGTGACGTGTTTTGCAAGCAAAGTAATCTGATACATTCTAGGGACCTTTAAATTGATCATATGAATACACAATCTTTATAATTAAATACCTGATCCTTTGCTTATTGTGGTCATGACGAAATTGGAATATCCATTTATAATGCATTTTTATGGTTGTGGTGTATGACGGTAAATTGTGTATTGCTGCATCCTAGGGGTCAGATAGCCGTTTCCTTTGGATAAAGACTCATGGTTTATTAGCCGTTTGGCTCGAGATAGTTTGTCTTTTACCTCGAAAGTCCTCTATAAATGCTTGAAAAAAGAAAGACTAGAATAGAGAAGTATGGAAACAACACAAAACTTGAATTGAATTTGACATAGGGCTCAAGAAATCAAAAGGAGAGAATTGTATACAAAAATTCAATTAGAAAATTTTTGTGTCGTAAAATTTAAAATAAGTGTTTGTAAGATTTGCATAAAGATAGTTTGCTCTAAGGGTGGGGTTCTATGAAGGTTGGGGGTGGGTCGGGGGCGTGTTTGCAAGATAAAGATAGTTTGCTTTAAGGGTGGGGGAGAGGGGGTGGAGGGTGGAGGTCCCATGAAGAAAAATAAATTTGCTAGAAGATTATTTAGAATCGTTTCTTTAACAATAGAAGCTCCTACTTTTTAGGAAGTGGGTGAAAATGAGGTCGGACTAGAAATTGTCCCACTAGCTTAGGATTGTTATGTGACACTTGTCAATTTAAGTTTTGGTTTTAGTTAAAAGTAATTTTGGAGAGAAAATGATGAAAGTTGGACCAATGATATTTTAACATCCTAAATGAAGGAACTAATATGACCTTAATTGTTATGTCAAACCATAGTAGCCTTTTGAGTATTGAAAACCTATTAAATGTGATACTTGAAAACTCTCAAAATGCTACAATCAACACCAAATGGTGTCATCATTGAGTACACTTGACAATAATTGAAAATCTTGACGACAAACTTGAAAAGCATTGAAAACCTTGATGACAAACAAAAGAAATGGTTTCCTTTGGATAAGAGTGCTTACACCATACAAATGTTCTTGAGTTTTAGTGCATTTTGTGTTATGTTTTTATTTTGAAACCATTCTAATACAAAATTCCTTCAATCATTTTATTATCTCTTTCTTCTAATTTGATGTTTTTGAGTAAGGCAAAAACAAGTTTTGAAGGGATTTGAAACCTTTTACAAAAGAATTACTAAAGATATACAATGAAAGCCCAACGAAACAAGAAGAATGAGACCAAGACTACAAAATGGGTTTTACCAGCAAACTCCTACAACCTGAAACAAAAGTTGCTCAAAAAATGTCTACAAGTAGCCAAAAGCCAAAGAAAGGACCAAAGAAACTCCAACCCAAACACCCACAACAAGGAATCATCAAGATTTTGCTTTTAGCTCCGCCCTTGTGGGAACGAAGAGCCATATTAAAAGAAGGCATAAATGTCTTAGATTTCTTCCTTTGACAGTAATCCAACCCTCTTCAACCTTAGCAACAACAACTTGCCAATCCAATGGGCCCATCGTTGGAACATCCCCATCCTGAGAAAGAAAGCTAACATAACTCACCAACTCAGAGGCAACAACAACATGGGAGCTACTAGAATTGATAGCCATAGCACTATAAGAGGACATAGACACCAGGGGTCTTTTTCCACACTCATCTGAAGACAGTGGGAGGGACATGAGATTGCAGACCGGCCTCCACAACCACTCTACTGGAAACCAGATAAGCCTGAGAAGAAACCACAATAACAACATGAGGCGCAGTGGCCTCAACAATCCCACCACCAGAAATAGGAACCATCTGAGAAGAAGACGCAGAGCACAGAGGATCTTGTGCAACCACTTGGGAGAAACTCCTTTGGTTCTCAAACTTCTTTCAATGGTATAATGTTAAATTGAAGCACCTTTCCACCATGAAGCCAAAGATTCCTTTTTCTCTAATCCACATTGAGCCGCCACATGCCCAATTTTAAAACATCTTCTACACCTGAAGTGAATCCCTTCATAATCCAAAGTTTAAATCCATTTACCTTTAGAAGATTTGATTAAGATTTTCGATGGAAACCCCTTAGAAGCATCCTTGTCTACCATAATACGGGCCAAGGTGGAATGAAGAATATCAAACAATTCTTCATCCACCATCAAAAAAATCCCCAAGTGCATTTCCGACCTCTAAAAGAGAGTCAACCCATTGATGAAGGGGGAGATAAGGTAGTTGAACCCATATCAGAATCTTATTGAATGTATTAGAAGAAGGGTTGAAATCAGAATGTCATGGTTTTACCATAAGCATAAATCTATCCTTCCAGCTAATTTGATGTTGATGTTAGATAATGTATTTTTTAATGTTCAATTTTAAAAAATAAATAAATTTGGAAGTCTTTTTTTTCTCTAGTTTTTATTTTTTAACTAAGTCATTTTCATTTAAAAGCATACTTTGTGATATTTTATGCACTTCCTTTTATATCAAAAAGTTTAGTTAAATTCAATAGTAAATGGATATGTACATGTTTTTAGTCCTCTAGCACCATTTCTCATATCTTAATCCATCTTTTGTCTAGAGATGCTCCATGATCCTTGATGTATCATTTTCTTCACATTTTTTCAAAAAAAAAAATACGAATCACTTAGTGCATTGGCCCGCTCTAATGACTTGAACACACCATTTCCATGTCTAAAGTGATTTTGCCTTTCCTTCCGCATCCAAGTCCCAATCTTTGTTTTCCATGATGTGTTAGGAGAGATCTTTTTGTTGGCTCAAGAAGAGACATTGACTAGAAACATGAAAGGTAAATTTTTGACACCAATTGAATTGTGACTAAAAAAATGAGCAATGTCAAAGATTTGACTTGAGAGATAGCTTAAAATGATTTTTTTGTTGTGGGTACAATGCACTATAATAAGGGAATAATATACAAGAAAAATAAGAAATGTATTTTGAGATGTTAACCTTGAGCACTACAATTGACTTGGGGAAAGTGGAGGTAGGTTATATTGATATAAGTATTCCATTGATTTCATATAGGTAAATCAAGTGAACTTGTATAGAAATATTTCCTTGAAATATAATATGATTTTGTTCTAATCTCTTGGAAAGAGTAATGTTGGGGGCTCCCAAAGTTATCAATTGCAAATATTATTTATTTGGTATGCTTTCCTTACTTGAGCATGCCTTGTCCCAATCTATACACTTAATTCAATCGAGCAATGCATGCCAAATGTTTCAATAATTCAGTTTTTTGATATGTATCTTAAACTTTTGCTGACTAGTTTTATTGATTGATCATTTATGATATGTGAAATAACTACTAGCTAAGGGAACCCATTAAGCATAAATGGATCTTTAAGGGATATAAGTAAACAAATTTCACCTCAAACCTTGTTTTGCAATGGAAAAACACTTAATGAATATGTATAATTTCAATCCAACATGTAAGAGTCAAAGACTCCATTCAAAACCTGTTTTGATATTTTCTTAATATATTCAGAGGCTCCATTCACAATATGTTATGATATTTTCTTAATATATTCTTACTTTTACAATCCATTTTGACATTTTCTTAATATATTCTTACTTTTTTGATAAACAATCACTTACAGTTATTTCTCTATCATCTTTTCACTCATGTACATACTAGTATATATATCATAAACACCAAGAGATATCACTCTCAATGTGCCTCTCTAACTTATGTGACAAATCTAATATAGACACTTCAAGAGTGATGTTCCTATCATATTGTACACACACACACACACACACACAATGGTTTGAAGACCATTACATTGCGTGGTTGATGAAATATTCTTAATTTATCTACATCATTGGACCTATAAATACATATTCATTTATATCATAATCAAACTTCATATGGAGAGAGTCTAGTTAGCTAAAGATATTTTTATCAAAACTAGATTAAAGTTTACTAAGCATTTTCATCAATCTAAATATCTCTATAGAAATTGTGATGTTTTATTTTATATTCTAGTGTCTTTATCCTCACAATCTATTCATTGTAAAGTTTTAATTTGTTCCATGCGAATCCCAATTTTACACAATAATCATTAACAAATTTTTTATTTGATGTGGCAAACCTTAGTGATTTCTTTTAGTTTTTATGGACAACTTTTGATATATCCTTTGTAATTTCTTTCTTGGGGAACCAAATTGTCACACCTTAGAACTAGGTGCAAGTGTTTGTAGGGATCTAAGGAATTGATCCCAATGCTATCATAGGTAGGCTTGGTAGCATTTTTGAATTCAACAAGGCTGAATGCGAAGACAAGATGGCTCTAGCTTGGGAGAACTTCAAGTCTTGTGTTTCTCATGATGACTTTGTAGCTATGAGAATCTTCCATGGAAATAATGAAGACTTTTTTACATTTGATGAGAAGTTCATGCTTTGAGACTTCTTTTTAGGCTTGCATTATTTGTTTCTAAGCTTGAAGATCCCAACTAGTTAGGGTTGAGATTATTAGCTCTCTTTGTGATCTAGGTCTCTTCTTCCTTGGTTTGAGGGCATTTCCAATCTCTTGTTGCTTGTTTTTCCCCCTCTGAGTAGTTCTCTTAGTGCTCTGTGTAGTCTCAGGTGTTGTGGACTAGAGGAAGTATCCCCTCCATGTTTTGGTCCTCCACCATCTACTTTTCTCATGTGACCAACTTAATTTGGTTTAAGTGTTATTACTTTATGTATTACTTTTATTATCTCTTTATCTTAATATATTATACACCTTGTGTGTTTTATCCAAATAAATAAATAAATTAATCTCTAGTTATATGTCACTTATAGGGTTGGGTGAAATAGGATATCAATATTTTCTTAACTTGTGTTGAGTTTACATGTTTTGGAGGTTATGGATTTAGATCCATATTATTCAAGGCTACACATTGGCATTTTTCTCTTGTTTACATATGTTACAAATATGACCTTTGGGTGCTCAAGAAATCTTTATTTGAAGGCAACTTTCTAGACAAATGTAACATATAATTGGAGAAACAAGTTTATCTAGATCACATTGAAAAAATGTCTATATACTTTCGAAATATCTAAGATTTCTATTTCAATTTAAAATATTTTTTTTCTATTTCATTTTTGCAATCCTTGATTGGTATTCATTTTCTGAGTTGCAATGTTGTCTCTTCAGAATGATAATTTTTATATTATTTCCAACATTGATATTTATTTATTTTTGAGCTTCATTCTTTGATATCTTTTCAAGGCATTTTTAGAATTTTTTGATGTAACTCTAAAATGCATTGCTAATTCTACTCCTCCCATGATTTATTTGAAATAAATTTTTTTTTACAACACAAGGTTTCTAGTGAACCTTGTTGCTTCCACATCAAATACCTTGAACAAAAAAGGTTTCATGAGTTGGAGACTTATTAGCACTTGAAAAATCTTGTCTTTGCTTAATCCACCTACTCTTTTCATTTTACACTACACTTTTCTTTATTTCCCTTATTTCTTTTAATTTCTTCTTCTACTATATTTTAGTCCACTATATGCATCTTCCCACTCTATTTCTTCATCCTCAACATTTGCATACATTTCCTTATTGCAAGTATCAAAGAATAAAAAAACTTCATTTCCCTTCCTTTATCTAGTTTCCTTTCAGTTATTCTTTCTAAAATCAACAAAATTAACAATATATTATTGCTCTTCAACATATGGTCTTTTATTGCTGCAATTTTCTACTACTCTTTTTCATAGTCTTTTACAATGCGAATAAAAATAAACTTCAACAAAGCCAAGAAATCTCACCATTACCTCTACAATCTTCTCATTTTTTATTGAGCAACATGCTTTAGTAAGTCATCTACCTAATTGTTTGTTGTTGCTCCTTCAATTTTCTCATTTTTTCCTTTCCATTTACTCTTCTTCACATTGCTGTCCCAAAATTTTGTGTTTCCAAATCCTTCACTCTTCTTCACATTGCTGTCCCAAAATCTTGTGTTTCCAAATCCTTCAATATTTCAAATGGTTTAGTAATCACTTTGTTACTTTCTATAATGATGCTATCATTTTCTCCCCTTTTCACATCCACAAAATCATTAAGCTCTTTTACATGTAACTTAACCTTGAACCCATTTTACAAATTTTAGAAAAACTATCAATTACCTATAAGATTCCATGTTTCTCTGTTGTAAAATCTTTCTTTCCTTCTTCCTCATCCTCTTCCATGAGGATCCTTTCTTCCCCAATCACTACAACTTCAATATTTCTTTCCCTTTTAAAGTCCTCAACAAGACAAACTACTTTCCTAGCTTCTTTTGGGTCAAGAATCATTTCAAAACATGCAAAAATTATTTACTTCAAATCATATACATGCTCATGGATTAGTGTCCACTTCCCTTTTCTTGTCCTTTAGTGGATTTATAATGTACTTCACATCCTTGATTATGGTTTTAGTGTTTTCTTCACCATCATGCACAATATTCCAGTTATATTGCCATGGTCAACCCAATAGGATAGGCAAGCATCTATAGGCATGGCATCACATCATACTTCATCTCTGCACTTACCTACGTCAGAGCATTCGAGCTCATGAGCAATTTACATTTTCAAAAATAAATTTGAATTATATTTTGTTTTTGTAGTTGTCTTGGCCATGTTTTGTAATATTTGCCCACCAAATTGTTTAAAAATCCTATTCTTTTAGGGCCCATTTGGTGCATGGAATACATAATGCTGGATATAGTCAATTCTGGAATATGCTGCAATTTTGGAAGATACATATCCTCAAAATGATATTCAGAATATGTTGGAACCGTTTGGCTGGTTCACCCGGAAGATGAGAACCCATAATTTTTCTTCAAGAACAACCTCCAAACCCTAGCTACCCGCAGCGCCACAGAAATTGTATATACACCACTGTGAAAATGGTGAATGGAGTATGTGAGTTGAGGGGAAGTCAGGCGGCGGCACTATCAAAATTTGGTGAAACCCTTGTCAACAGGGATAAATCGTAGATGTGGTAAATCAAGGATACCACAGTTGGGCAATCGTCCATGGTCTTTCTGTTCCCAGAGTCACCACTTGATTATATATTTGTTTGCACAGCTGGGAGACAAAGAATGTTTCAGCAACATACAAGACTGTTTCAACAAGACATCCCAAGTCGAGGAGGCGCTTGTGTTGAATCTGTAGTCTTCCAACATCTTTGACTCCTTTGAGAAATCGAATTCACACAAAACACTACCAAGAAACTCGGTCATTCCAAAAATACATTCCTCTAAAATGCCATCTATAATCTTGCATTCCTCTAAAATGCCATCTGTAATCTTGCCTTGCGAACGAAAATTTCCCCCTCATGAAAATTGGCGAACGAAAATTTCGGCAAAAATGAATGAAAATTTCGGACGTAAAAATGAATTAAATAGCAAGCGGAACGGACGGACACAAAAAATTGGCATTTGAAAAGTGGAATTTCTAATTCCACCTTTTCAAGTGGAAGATGAAATGCTCATTCTGTGGGCAAAATTGGAATTTCAAAATTCCAATTCCTCTTGTTTGGATGGACACAAACATGGAATTCAATAATCCGAATATCTAATTCCGGAATTAGAGCCCATATTCCATGCACCAAATGGACCCTAAGTTTGACATCTTGAGAGGAAAATATGATGAAATGAGGATGAAAGATAATGAGAACATCACACAATACAGTGGAAAAATCAAAGAAGTTATTAGTGCCATCAGAGGTGCTGGAGGATCATTGACTAATTAAGAAGTGGTAAGTAAAATATTGAGAATTCTATCTTCAAAGTATGCTATTAGAGTGTCTGCAATTCAGGAATTGAGATCTATACCGAATAATACTATTACTCTTGAAGCCCTAATTGGAAAGTTAACTGCATTTGAGCTATGCAACTTTGATAATAGTATACCGACTATTGAGACAAACTTCAAGTCATCAATGAACATTGGAACATCAAGAAAAGAAGGAGACAATCATAGTAGTTCACATGGAAGTGAGTATAACAACATCCTGACTGAAGAAAAAGAGCAAAAAGAATTTGAAGCACTGTTGGCTAATCGACTACCTAGAGGCAAATGAAAGTACAGATGTAAATTACCATTGAAATGTTTCAATTGTAATAAGATTGGACATATTGCATCTAGATGTCCTGACAATGTGAAAAATGATAAGAATGATAAAAGAGACATCTGATACCGAAGATTGAGAGATTTTAAGGACAAAGGAATAAGTCTTGCTACCTAGCTGAGGAAGGTATAAGTGATGATAAATCTGAGGATATCGACAAAGAATGTGAAGTTGTTTTTGTTGCAGTAAAGGAAGAATCAGATGAAGAAAAGTTTAAAGATGAAAAAGCACTTGTATCTCATGTAAGTAAACCAAACCCTTGGATTATTGATAGTGGTTATTCACATCACATGATTGGTGATATTAATAAGTTTGAGAATCTTGAAGAATATGATGGAGGATTTGTCAGATTTAGCAATGATGTTCCATGCCTTGTGAAAGGTAAGGGATCTATTGTACTGAATGAGAAAATGAAATGTAATGATGCATATTGGGTTAGAGGATTGAACTATAATCTTTTAAGTGTTGCACAACTGGACAATACTGGTCACCGACTAGAATTTTAGAACAGAAAAGTTAAGATCTATGGTACTAATGGAGATCTAATTGGATATGGAGGACAATCAAGAGGTAATCTATTTTATCTTGATACTGAGGCAGAGAGTTGTTTATTTGCTAAAATTGAAGATGTATGGTTATGGGACAAGAGATCGTGTCATGTAAATTTTGATAACATGATCAAAGTAAGTAAGAAGAATAGGGTAAGAGTTCTATCGAGATTAAGAAAACTCGATAAAGCTATGTGTAAAGAATGTCAAGTTGGTAAGATGACCAGGTCGAGTTTTCTAAGCAACTCTTATTCTACTGATGATATTTTGGAATTGGTTCACATTGATCTTGGGGGTCCTATGAAAGTTAAAAGCTATTATGGAGATCAGTACTTTATTTTGTTTGTGGATGATTATTCAAGAATGATGTTGGTCATGTTTCTAAAAGAAAAATCTTATGCATTTCAAATATTTAAGTGGTATAAGGCTAGAGTTGAAAAATAAACAGGTAAACAATTGAAGTGTCTGAGATCTGATAGAGGAGGTGAATTCATTTATGATGAATTTAATATCTTCTGTAATGAGCATGTAATTAAAAGGCAAGTGTCTAAACCGAGGACTCCACAACAGAATGAGATAGCTGAAAGAACAAACATATCTATTGTTGACTTTGCTAGGACTTTGTTGGTTGATAAGAAGATTGCACAAACATTTTGGAGAGAAGCTATAAGCATTGCAGTTTACACTCTCAACAAAATATAGTTGAAGAAAGGTACAAACAAGACACCTTATGAATTATGGTTTGGTAGAACACTGAATGTAAGTTATTTCAAAATCTTTGGAAGTAAGTGTTATATATTGAAAGATTCTAGAAATAGAAAATTTGATTCTAAAGGTGATGAAGGAATATTTCTTGGTTATTCTTCAAAGAGTAAAGCATATAAATGTTTGATCAAGGATTCAAACAAAATAGTTGAAGGTGAAAATGTAAAAGATGATGAATTTACTAAAAAGAATGAAGAGGATAGCATAAAGGAACCTGAGGACTATGACATATTTGTTTATGTGCAAGATGGAAATTTAGTTGACTCAAATGAACAACAACCATGAGGAACGGTTGATCAAAAAGAGCTTCTACCGAGAGATGAGAATAATGAAGATCAAGCTACTGAAACTATATTAGAAAAATATGTGAGAAGACATCACTCACCAAGCATAATTATTGGAGACAAAAATGCAAGAGTATTGACAAGAAATAAGTTAAGAGATAATACTTGTTTGATTTTTGAATTTGAGCCTAGATTGGTAAAAGATGCACTAGAAAATAAAGATTGGATGAATGTTATGAAATAAGAGATAGATCAGATTGAAAAGAATAATACATGGTCATTTTTACTCAGACCTAAAGATAAGAATGTGATGCAAGAGAATCCTAGGATTATTGGCAATCCTATATCAACCAAAAATATGTTTGTCTTTGAAGGTAGATTGTTAGTTTTGATCTTGGTTTGGTGGGGTTCTTGCTCGGTTTGGGAGACTGGTTGCTCAGTTTCTACAGTTACCAGAGTGCTCGGTCTCTAAAGAATGCTCGGTGACTGAAGGTCTCGGTTCATTGGAGCTCAACAATAACTGTGTTCCTCGGTCATGCTTGGCGTGGTCGGTTGACTGGTGCTTGGTTATTTCCTCTGTTGCTCGGTGTTCTTGCTTACCGACTGGATTATTTTGTTGGATCGGCTTGGCCGACTGGTTCCATTGATTTGGGTTGCGGTCCTCGAGTTATGGATTGACCATTGGACATGTGGGGACCTAGATCTAGCGTGTTGCATTCTTTTATGCAGATCTGATGACCATTGGGGTCATCTTTGAGAGTTCATTTATTTTTGTAAGGCTATGTGAGAGTCGACTGATGTTTGAGCATTTAATATTTGTTTGTAAGGGTTTATTGTCTCATTAGCCAACTTGTGGCTAGGAATCAATATTTATAGGATGCTTGGGTAGATGTTTGGGGCATCAGATGGTTGGAAGGAAAGTTTAGTAGCCTATGAGCTTAGGAACAGGAAGATTGCTTGGAAGTTGGAGTACAAGTTTAGATCTCTCTTGGGTGCCTACCAGTGTGCTGCCTGTTGCAGACCTGGGCTAACCGAATGCTGATGTTGTGGAAAAGATTTGGATCCTGTGAGATCTTGTAGACTGTTATTTTCTTTGTATGTGGCCATAACTGGGAAGGCCTTACAACCCGATACATTGCATGTAATTGGTGACTTGATGAATAAAGACTTCAGTTTTATTTCAGATCTATTATTGTTATTGTGTATTTCCACTGCATATTAGTTTGGCTGCAAGGTTGGTCAGTTCTTAATTGGATCCACCAGCCTTGACTACATTAGGTGGTATTAGAGTGAAGTTTGTTCCCATTTGAGAAAAGTTTGTTCCTGTTGGAGCTGAGTGGATCTTGTGTGTTCGTGTCTAGATCTTGATTTGAAGATGCCTCCGAGGAGAAACTGTGAGATATCTAAAGAAGAGGAAGCTACTGGAGAATTTAGTATTGATGATTTTAGGGCTTTGCAGAAACAAGTAGAAGATTTGCAAGAAGAATTGAGAAAGAAGAAGCCTACCTTGAAAGAGGATAGTGATGATGAATCTGAGGAAGATCATTTTGAAGAAGCTGTCGAAGAAGCTAGAGATCCCGAGGAGAATTGAATTCTGAAAGCTATGTATAAGATTGGGAAAAGACCTAAGATTGAAGTTTTTGCATTTGCTGGAAGCCTTAGGCTAGAAGAGTTGATTGATTGGATCAATGAGATTGATGAGTACTTTGAGTATGAATAAATAGAAGATCCTGATAGGGTTAGATTTGCAAAGACTAAGTTAAAGGGTCATGCAAATATCTGGTGGAGAGAAGTTCAGTTGGAAAGAGGTAGAAGAGGAAAAGAAAAGATCACTAAGTGGAACCAAATGGTTGACAAGTTGAAGAAGCAATTCATTTCGGTGGATTATGAATTGGACATGTTTAAGAAAATGCAAGCTTTGAAGCAGACTAACAAATCGGTACAGGAGTATACTGAGGAGTTTTACAGAATCCTGATTGGGACTGGTCATTCTAAAGCTGATAAAGAAAAGGTTGCTAGGTATGTCTATGGTTTGAGACCTAGTATTCAAGAAGAGTTACTTACTGGGCGGACGACAACAATCGGTGATGCTTATAAGATGGAATTGAAGATTGAAGAGAAGCTGAATAAGAAGTATGAAGGAAAATAGAACAATAGGAACCGAGGTGGTAAAAATGGTGAATCAGTTGTTGAGAGTAATGTGACAGAGAATCCTAAGTCTGATGTGGGATCTAGCAATGGTCAAGTTACTAAGACTATTGGACAGAGAGGAAGGTGGAAGAATGAGTTCACTGACACTTGTTATAACTGTGGTGAAGCTGGTCATAGAAGTTGGCAGTGTCCTAAGAAAAGGGTTGCACTGACTACTGAAGAAGATATTGTGAATGTTGCAGAAAAAGGTGAGACACTTATCACTAGGAGAGTAGCTACATGTATCCATGAACTGATATAAAGAAAAAATTTGTTCAGAACTAGATGTAAGTGCAAGGATAAGGTATGTAATGTCATAGTTGATGGTGGCAGTTCTGAGAACTTTGTTTCAGATGAAATGGTTAGTAAATTGAATTTGGAAAGAAGGAAGCATCCTAATCCTTATCAAATTAGTTGGATACAAGATGTTTTTAAGGTTAGAGTTGAAGAACAATGCTTGGTTAAGTTTCAGATTGGATCTTACCATGATGAGATATTGTGTGATATATTTCCCATGGATGCTTGTCATCTATTTCTTGGTAGACCTTGGCAGTTTGACAGGAATGTTTTGTTTGATGGTCGTGCTAATACCTATGTGATTAGGCATGAAGGAGCTTGGCATAAGTTGATACCTTTACAGGAGACAGGGGTTAAGGGATGTAGAGTTATCAGGTGTTGTCCTTGTGACAAACCTTAGGAGCACAAGGTTGATGAACCTATTCCTGCTAAGTCTAGTTTGAAGGAGAAGGAGAATGATATCTCTGAAGAGTTTGTTGAGATTAAGAAACATATGGTCTTGCTGGAAAAGATGGTACAACCGATGGTGACATTTGTGACATAGAGAGATGTAGATGATACTGAGTTGGTTGAGGAGTCTAGAAGGGATGAACCTTACCGAGGCACTGATGTGATTGGTAGTGGTCAGAATCGGTTGCTATCAATTGCCGACCGTAGGGGTAAACAAAGTGGAAAGCAGAAGGACTTTCTGCATAAGAAAGTGAATGAAGTGAAGACTACTTGGGATGAAGGACAAGAGGAGATATGGGTGAAGAATAGATTTGGCATACTTGTTTTGATTCCCTTGAGGCATTCTTGATTTCCTTATGAGAAAATATTTCTTACTTGGGGTGTCTGATGCAGGAGCATTGTAGGATTCTTGGCGATCCTATATCAGCCAAAAATATGTTTGTCTTTGAAGGTAGATTTTTAGTTTTGATCTTGGTTTGGTAGAGTTCTTGCTTGGTTTGGGAGACTAGTTGCTCGATTTCTATGGTTACCGGGGTGCTCGGTCTCTAAAGAACACTCAGTGATTGAAGGCGTCGGTTCACTGACGCTCGACGATAACTGTGTTCCTTGGTCATGCTTGGTGTGGTCGATCGATTGGTGCTCGATTATTTCCTTTGTTGCTCGGTGTTCTTGCTTACCGACTGGATTATTTTGTTGGATCAGCTTGGCCGATTGGTTCCGTTGATTTGGGTCGCACTCCTCGAGTTATGGATTGACCGTTGGACATGTGGGGACCTAGATCTGGCGCGTTGCATTCTTCTATGCAGATCTAATGACCGTTGGGGCCATCTTTGAGAGTTTATTTATTTTTGTAAGGCCATGTGAGAGCCGAGTGTTGTTTGAGCATTTAATATTTGTTTGTAAGGGTTTATTGTTTCATCAGCCGACTTGTGGATGAGAATCATTATTTATAGGATACTTGGGTAGATGTTTGGGGCATCAGATGGTTGGAAGGAAAGTTTAGTAGCCTGCGAGCTTAGGAACAAGAAGATTGCTTGGAAGTTGGAGTACAAGTTTAGATCTCTCTTGGGTGCCTACCAGTGTGCTGCCTGTTGCAGACTTGGGCTAGTTGAATGTTGATGTTGTCGAAAAGATTTTGATCCTGTGAGATCTTTTAGACTGTTATTTGCTTTGTATCTGGCTGTAACCAGGAAGGCCTTATAGCTCGACACATTTCATGTAATTGGTGACTTGATGAATAAAGACTTCAATTTTATTTCAGATCTGTTATTGTTATTGTGTATTTCTGCTGTATATTGGTTTGGCTACAAGGTCGGTCAGTCCTTAATTGGATCCACCAGCCTTGACTACATCAGGTGGTATCAGAGTGAAGTTTGTTCCTGTTTGAGAAAATTATGTTCTTGTTGGAGCCGAGTGGATCTTGTGTGTTCGTGTCTAGATCTTGATTTGAAGATGCCTCTGAGGAGAAACCGTGAGATCTTTGAAGAAGAGGAAGCTACTGGAGAATTCAGTATTGATGATTTTAGGGCTTTGCAAAAACAAGTACAAGATCTACAAGAAGAATTGAGAAAGAAGAAGCCTACTTTGAAAGAGGATAGTGATGATGAATCTAAGGAAGATCATTTTGAAGAAGCTGTCGAAGAAGCTAGAGATCCTGAGGAGAATCAAATTCTGAAAGCTATGTCTAAGATTGGGAAAAGACCTAAGATTGAAGTTTCTGCATTTGCTGGAAGCCTTAGGCCAGAAGAGTTGATTGATTGGATCAATGAGATTGATGAGTACTTTGAGTATGAAGAAATAGAAGATCCTGATAGGGTTAGATTTGCAAAGACTAAGTTAAAGGGTCATGCAAATATCTGGAGGAGAGAAGTTCAGTTGGAAAGAGGTAGAAGAGGAAAAAAAAGATCACTAAGTGGAACCGAATGGTTGACAAGTTGAAGAAGCAATTCATTTCGGTGGATTATGAATTGGACATGTTTAAGAAAATGCAAGCTTTGAAGCAGACTAACAAATCGGTACAAGAGTATACCGAGGAGTTTTACAGAATCCTGATTAGGACTGGTCATTCTGAAGCTGATAAAGAAAAGGTTGCTAGGTATGTCTATGGTTTGAGACCTAGTATTCAAGAAGAGTTACTTACTAGGTGGATGACAACAATCGGTGATGCTTATCAGATGGCATTGAAGATTGAAGAGAAGTTGAATAAGAAGTATGAAGGAAAATAGAACAATCGGAACCAAGGTGGTAAAAATGGTGAATCAGTTGTTGAGAGTAATGTGACAGAGAATCCTAAGTCAAATGTGGGATCTAGTAGTGGTCAAGTTACTAAGAATATTGGACAGAGAGGAAGGTGCAAGAATGAGTTCACTGGCACTTGTTATAACTGTGGTGAAGTTGGTCATAGAAGTTGGTAGTGTCCTAAGAAAAGGGTTACACTGACTGCTGAAGAAGATATTGTGAATGTTGCAGAAAAAGGTGAGACACTTATCACTAGGAGAGTAGCTACATGTGTCCATGAACTGATACAAAGGAAAAATTTGTTTAAAACCAGATGTAAGTGCAAGGATAAGGTATGTAATGTCATAGTTGATGGTGGCAGTTCTGAGAACTTTGTTTTAGATGAAATGGTTAGTAAATTGAATTTGGAAAGAAGGAAGCATCCTAATCCTTATTGGATTAGTTGGATACAAGATCTTTCTAAGGTTAGAGTTGAAGAAAAATGCTTGGTTAAGTTTCAAATTGGATCTTACCATGATGAGATATTGTGTGATATATTGCCCATGGATGCTTGTCATCTGTTGCTTGGTAGACCTTGGCAGTTTGACAAGAATTTTTTGTTTGATGGTCATGCTAATACCTATGTGGTTAGGCATGAAGGAGCTCAACATAAGCTGATACATTTACAGGAGACATGGGTTAAGGGATGTGGAGTTATCAAGTGTTGTCCTTGTGACAAACCTCAGGAGCACAAGGTTGATGAACCTATTCCTGCTAAGTCTAGTTTGAAGGAGAAGGAGAATGATATCTCTAAAGAGTTTGTTTAGATTAAGAAACAAATGGTCTTGTTGGTAGAGATGGTACAATAGATGGTGACATAGAGAGATGTAGATGATACTAAGTTGGTTGAGGAGTCTGGAAGGGATGAACCTTACTGAGACACTGATGTGATCGGTAGTGGTCAGAGTTGGTTGCTATCAATTGCTGATTGGAGGGGTAAACAAAGTGGAAAGGAGAAGGACTTTCCACATAAGACAATGAATGAAGTGAAGACTACTTGGGATGAAGGACAAGAGGAGATATGGGTGAAGAACAGATTTGGCATACCTGTTCTGATTCCCTTGAGGCATTCCTGATTTCCTTAGGAGAAAATCTTTCTTACCTGGGGTGTCTAATGCAGGAGCATCGTAGGATTCTTGGAAATCTTGTATCAACCAAAAATATGTTTGTCTTTGAAGGTAGATTGTTAGTTTTGATCTTGGTTTGGTGGAGTTCTTGCTCGGTTTGGGAGACTGGTTGCTCAGTTTCTATGGTTACCAGGGTGCTCGGTATTTGAAGAACACTCAGTGACTGAAGGCATTAGTTCACTGGCACTTGATGATAAATGTGTTCCTCGATCATGCTTGGTGTGGTCGGTCGACTGGTGCTCGGTTATTTCCTCTGTTGCTTGGTGTTCTTGCTTACCAACTGGATTATTTTGTTGGATCGGCTTGGCCAACTGGTTCTCTTGATTTGGGTCGGGATCCTCGAGTTATGGATTGACCATTGGACATGTAGGGACATAGATATGGTGCGTTGCATTCTTCTATGCAGATCTAATGACCGTTGGGGCCATCTTTGAGAGTTTATTTATTTTTGTAAAGATATGTGAGAGCGGACTAATGTTTTAGCATTTAATATTTGTTTGCAAGGGTTTATTGTTTCATCAGCAGACTTGTGGCTAGGAATCAGTATTTATAGGATGCTTGGGTAGATGTTTGGGGCATCAGATGGTTGGAAGGAAAGTTTAGTAGCCTATGAGCTTAGGAACAGGAAGATTGCTTGGAAGTTGGAGTACATGTTTAGATCTCTCCTGGGTGCCTACCAGTGTGTTGCCTGTTGCAGACCTGGGCTAGCTGAATGTTGATGTTGTGGAAAAGATTTGGATCCTGTGAGATCTTGTAGACTATTATTTTCTTTGTATCTGGCTATAACCGGGAAGGCCTTACAACCTGACAAATTGCATTTAATCGATGACTTGATGAATAAAGACTTCGATTTTATTTCAAATCTATTATTGTTATTGTTATTGTATATTTTCGCTGCATATTGGTTTGGCTGCAAGGTCGGTCAGTCCTTAATTGGATCCACCATCCTTGACTACATCATAATATGATAGGAACCAAATAGATTTTCAAAAATAAACTCAATGAGAAAGTAGATGTGATAAGGAACAAAGCTAGACTAGTCTACAAAGGGTGTGCACAAGAAGAAGGAATTGACTATGATGAGACTTTTGACCCTATTGCTAGATTAGAAGGAGGAATGATACTACTTGCATATCCAACTTACAAAGGATTTAAATTTTATCAGATGGATGTTAAATCTATATTTCTAAATGGAATACTTGAAGAAGAAATCCACATAGAAAAATGTGATGGATTTTGTGAGGTCCCACATCGACCCATCATAACACTATTGAGACATTCCTCCTTTGATACTTTATCATTCAAGATTTTGATACACTCTTGATCAATTGGATAGTGACTTGTGTTATTTATGCATTATGATGATTTATATTATGTGGGTTTTACTTGCAATGTTGATTAGGATCCAGATTTTTACTTGTTGATTTATGTTATACATGCTTAGATGCGTATTCTAATGAGGAAGACTTAATCATGGTTAGATTTAAATGTTACATGAATTATGCTTTAAGTTCAAGAAATAGTATTGATGAATATATCATGATGTTATAATTTTGCAACTACTATGTATGAACGTTATTTTAGAAATGGAAGGTGTAACCAAAATTTAAATTATGCATGTTGAATAATGTCTGCAATTATGTAATATTGAATTTTTATATACTTATATGTGATTTTTCTTTGGACTACTGATGCTCCAAGTTTAGTGTGTAGGAAAGAAAATCATGGAACTAATTGAAGAATCATGGCTAAACCTATGTATAATTGTGAAAGACAAGGTTTAATCTTTTGAAGAGATTGAAACCTTGTTGTAATGTGTTTTTATTTGTGAACGTAATTCATATGTATGTTATTAGATTAAATTCATTTTGTTATTTAGACATGTCACTTGTAATGTGAAATGTATTTTATGGTGTCACATGACACTTGCGATGTCTATGTGGATAGTGACATGTCAATTAGGTTCGACAAGATTTATCCAACCTAGTAAGATACCTAAGCTTAACCACTTGCTTATAGATGTTATGTAGGGTCCCCATCAAGTTAAATTTTGAATTCAAACCCTAGTTGAACTTTAGAGGGCTTAAAAGTGACCCTAGGGTGCCTTGTTAGTCAAAATAAGCTAACCATGTCGGGGTACCTTGAGTCAGGGGTTATATTTTTCCTATAGGAAGGCCTAGATCACATTTATTGCACACCAAAAAGGCTACTCTTAAAAAGTGGCGAAAATGGAGAAGGCCACATGCTTTTGACTTGTTCCACACTCATAGTTAAAATCAGCTTAATGAGAGTGAACAAGAAGTAAGGCCAAGGACTAGTAGTCAACTCACATTAATTGCTAGAGGGTGAGTAGAATTTTGGAGGCCTTTTTAGAGAACTTTGGGAGACTTAGTGGGTGTTCACCCACTCTCTAGCTTTAGAGACACTTAGGGTTTGTAGTCGAAAAAAAAGGAAGTCAAAGAAAATGAAAAGGAGCTCTACTAAAACCTCATTTTCCATTAGCATTAGAGCAAGGTTGGTTCTTTTTCCATGAAGAAGAAGTTCTTTCTTTTTGTAGTCTAGTTGTTATTATGTAAAATGAATATGTAGGGTTGTAAGCATTTCTTGTTTTGTAAATTATTGTTGATGTGTATGTGTGAATTATGAGGATTTTGCATTATTTTTTTGTTTTTTTGGTTTGGTATGTTGTTCATGGGTGTACAAGGCATCACTCACCCTTGGGAGAGAAGTAGTGGCCTTGGGTGAATGGGTTAGTTGGGCTTTCCATAGAAGTTGAGAGCCTCTTCTCTTGGGGAAGGAAGGAATTTCATGGAGTATGGGCTCCATGAAGCCATACATATTATTTTTGCATTTGGGGCAATAAGGAGTGAAATCATTGGAAGGAAAATGTGTTAATGTAGCCTTTGGAAGGCTCATAAATCTCATTCTTTTTATTATTTTTGGTTTGGAAATCTCCTCTTTGAAGAGCCCACCTTCACCCTCTTTTATGGGTCTATAGGTGACTCATTTGTAAAATCAAGTTTGAGGGAGTTTTATTGTTGTTTTTTTATGTTAATGTAAT
Source organism: Chamaecyparis obtusa (assembly GCA_027943335.1). Lineage (NCBI taxonomy): Eukaryota > Viridiplantae > Streptophyta > Pinopsida > Cupressales > Cupressaceae > Chamaecyparis > Chamaecyparis obtusa. The sequence continues at coordinate 100,745 of BSBK01007893.1, forward strand.
TGTGAGTTTGTGTGTGTATGTATTCCCATTTAGCCTTGGTTCTCCAAGCTTGGGGGTGGTCTCTTAGAGACCTAGGATGAGAGGTGAGCACTCCATGGTTTTGATCTCTTTGTTGCAGGTTTGAAGATCAAATATATGTTGGAAAAATGCTTGAAGAAGTCCTCATGTTGGTGTTGTTTTTGTCACTGTGTAATGGAGGAACACTCCAAATTTTGTAGTTGTAATGTTGCAATGTGATGTATATAATGTTGCGGAAAGAATTTTTCTTTTTGTTCATTATAGAATAGACTTATGGTTGTGGAAAGAATGCATATTTTCTCAAGGTCAAATATGATAGATCTATGATTAAAATCAATGAAAAAAAAAGATTGTTCCATCTTCTTGATGCTTCATTGTATTGAATTCCAAAGAATGGTTATTTGTAGTATTCATTATCAAAAGAAAATTTGATTGGAAAACATGTCTAAATGTATTTTATGTTGTTTATATTAAGAAGGTAAAAGGAAGAAATGATCTAGGTTTATTGATTTATTGTTAAGCAAATATTAGATTTAAGTTTCATTATGGTTATTGTAGTCAATAGAAGAATTTATACTTGTGAACTTGAGCAATTAAATCAAAATAGAACCCTCATATTGCACCAAAAATAAAACATGGAGAAACAATCAAAAAACATGTTGAGAGACAAAAAAAAATCACAATAGAGACCTACAGGTCTCTGGAAAATGTATGCGAAAAAAGAAATAAATTCCCCATACACTCCAAAAATACACAGTCAATAAACAATTATTTTTGCTCCAACTTGTTTAGTAATATAATAAAAATAATAAAATGAGTTCATTGGAGAGGAAAAATAAATTTGGTGGAACCCAGCTAGGTCGCCACCCAAGAAAGCCCTTAAAAATGCTTTAAAAAAAATTTAATATTACAAAAAAGGAGCATTATACAAATCTTTCAAATGAATAATGTTATTCTAAATAAAATCTAAAAAAAAAACTATATTAAAAAATAAATTAATTTAAAAAAAACAAAAAAAATGAAATTATATTGGAGGGGATTTGACCCACCCCCATAACTCTCATATCGTGGGCACATGCGGCCTTGATGTAGTAGGGTACCGCCTTGCCTTCGGCAGGCGGGCCCTGCCATGGCAGGGTACCCACTGTCGAGGTAGGTGGGCCCCCGCACCCCTACCCCATGGGGGTATTACCTTGTTAAAAGAGGTACTTTTTTTAATTTAAATTTTATTATTATTATATAAACTTTTAAAATGGTAATAAATAAAATAAAATCATAAAATTAATTAAATATATAATATATGATAGATACATTATATATTGTATATTTAATTATTAACTTATTTTAATGAAAATTAAACATATATATTTATTATATGATAAATATATTATTATTGTATATTTAATTATTATTATTTTTTAAATGTTTAATTTATTTTAATTAAAAGGATTAATTAAATAAGTACAAATACATATATGTTATGTATTCTATAATTTTATTATAAATTTTTAAGATGATAAATGTATTCTATTTGGAGAATTAGTCTATAAATGTTATATTTTTGTGTAATGTTTATAATAAATGTTCTTTAATTAATAAGCTCGAAATATTAATTTTTTTTCCTTTTGAATCAATTAATAAATACCTAATGTATACTATGTAATATATATATATATATATATATATATATATATATATATATATATATCTGTGTGTGTGTGTGTGTTCAATAATTATTAAATTCTTTCCAGACCCTCTAATTAGATAATATCTATGTAGTTCATAATACATTTAAGCATTGTATCATTAATTAGGTTCCATATAGTTCCTTTTAGTATTAATTCAGGTTTATTTAAGGCAACCTGGTTATACCTAAATTATATATACAATATTTGATACATAATAAGAACCTTTGAGTCAGTACTTCATTCATCTAGCCATAGATGTCTATTGTACTAATGAACACTATCGAAAAAATGTCAAACAAAAACAACACTAGTTTGAGCTATTAACCAGTTGGGTGAACCTTAGGCATTTGTTTAGTCTACTTGGGACTTTATCAAAAATTCCATAAACAATATCAGAACTAGTTCAGTAAAATTGGTTGGGGTTAACCAACCCTACTTGTATCGTAGAGGGAGGTTGGCCAACTTAGTTATGTGAGTGGGATCACCACATGAACCCGTTGGCTATGATGCCCCTTGCCTGTCACCACTGTTATCTCAACCCAGTGTGCAAACTTTCATCGTAAAACTTTAGTTAATTTATTTTTTCATTTTTGATTAGTTTATTTTTGGGCATGACATTTGGTATCAGAGCTAGGTTTTCAACACTAGGACCTACGACCCTTCACGTTTCACTTATAACATTGTAATTTTGTGTAGGATGCATGTCATCACGTGTAATGCTCATAGACATGGACGAGGCCATAGACGTACCCATTTGGTATGTAGGGATATGGAGCAGGGGGCTAAGGTTACCAGAAAAAATTAGAATCCCCCACCCAAACCACCTCCTAATCTGAATCAAGACATTTTAGCTGCATTGCATAAACTTGTAGGTATCATTCAACAAAGGTTACCACTTGTAGTACGATAGGTAGAGCAAAAGATATAAGAGGGCCATAGGATAGCTAGTAGGGAAAGGAGTAGGAGCTCGCCACCTAGACATATTGAGGGTTAGGCAGATCATGAGGTTGAGTCTGTACATCAGTTAGAACACCCTCGTGACATGGGGGCTCGTGCAGTTGAGAGAGAGACCCATGATATAGGGGATCAGATCAGGGAGTTATTATGAATCCAACCACCTTTATTTTTGGGAGCTACTGATGGTGTCAGAGCTGAGGCATGGCTATTGAGTTTACAATGATGCTTTGGGTTGCATTCCTATAGGAGAAATTTGAAGGTATGAATTTCTATTCATCATCTTTGAAAGTGAGCCTCTACTTGGTAGAAATGGGAGGAGGCCATGGGTGGTGTGAGTATAGAAAAACTCACTTGGGGGAGTTTTCTTGGTAGATTCAGGGATAGATACCTTTCAGAGCATTTTAGATAGTGGCAGATAGAGTTTCATGACCTTCAACAAAGAGGCCTCACTATGATGCAATATGAGAGTATATTTCTTGAGCTCCTTCCCTATGTTGATTACATGAAGGAAGAGAAGCTACGTATGCATTGTTTCATCAAGGTTCTTAATGTATCCCTTCAAGGCCTAATTTGTCTAGCTTTCCCTACCACTTTTAGAGAGACAATTGAGAGGGCACTAGTTACCGAGGATATTTGTGGCAGGGCACAAGACTCTCAGGATTGGACTCAGAACTAAAATCCCTCTACCCAATCATTAGGACAAAAGAGACCCCCTTGGAAGGGGAATCAAGCACATTCAATAGGGTCCTTTAAGGGCCAACAATCTTAGCATCAACCCCAATAGATAGAGGTCATAGGCCCCTTACTCACAGCCAGCTAGGACTCAATAGTCCTCTAGGGGTGGTTACAGTGGATCCGGTAGGACTGGAGGTTAACAATAGTCTAGGTCTCAAAGAGTACATATATAGACACATGATCCATGTTACACTTGTGGTGGTATGGTTCATATAGTGAGAGAGTTCCCAAAGGGATAGGCAGTAGGCAGTCAAAGAGGGTCTACTTTAGAGTCGATAATAGGTGATATGGGTAGGTCCCACAGGGTATTTTTAGTGGTTGATAACTGCCAGGAAGAGCATCAAGCCATAGTCATTGAGTCCATAGGTATGATTTGAGGAATCAGTGTTACTATCTTGTTTGATTCAAGAGCCACAAACTCCTTTATATCTCCATTTTTAGTGGAGCATTGCGAGCTAGTGGCAGTTAGATAGGATGTCAATTGGGAGGTCGAGTTAGCTTCAAGAACTAGGGTGTCTGTTAGTTCTTTGGTTTGTAGTTGTCAAACTCATATTGGAGACATGATCATGATGTTTGATCTTCACATTAACCCTCTAGGTTCTTACGATGTAGTCCTTGGCATGGATTGGCTATATGCTCACAACACCAAGATGGATTGTCAACAAAAGAGGGTAAAGTGCATAGATGATCATGCTACTCCTATGCTGATATTAGGGGTACAAAGACATGTATCTCTTCATATGATTTCCACTATGCATCTTAGGCATTACATGCAGAAGGGATGCCAGTTGTTCGCCATCACCTTTAGTGATAGAGGGGAGGATTTAGAGAGAGAGCCCTCACTTGAGGATTATCCTATCCTACAGGAGTTTACAAATATTTTTCCTTTTGAGCTACCTAGTATGCCGCCACCTAGGGTAGTTGATTTCCACATAGATCTTGTGCTAGGAGTCGAGCCTATATCTAGGGCACCATATAGGATGACTACACATGATCTCAGTGAGCTCAAGATTCAGCTGGAGGAGCTCTTGAAGAAAGGGCATATTTGACCTAGTGTGTCACCTTGGGGTGCACCAGTGATTTTTGTAAAGAAAAAGGATTGATCACTTAGGTTGTGTATTGATTATCAATAGCTGAATAAAGTAAGTATTAAGAACCAATACCCACTCCCCAGGATCAACAATTTATTTGATCAATTGCAGGGTGCTCGAGTATTCTCAAAGATAGATCTGAAGTCAAGGTATTATCAGTTGAGAATTATGGAGAGTGACATCCACAAGACTACATTTTGTATGAGGTATGGTCACCACAAGTTCACCGTGGTGTCATTTGGCCTCACAAATTCTCTAGCTATGTTCATGAGCCTCATGAACATAGTATTTCATACATTCTTAGATAATTTTTTGGTAGTGTTCCTTCATGACATCTTGATATATTATCATGATGAGAGGGAACATGAGGAGAACCTAAGACAGGTTTTGTAGCACTTCAGAGAGAATCAGTTATATGGTAGCTTGTCAAAGTGTGCTTTCTTTTGACCAGAGGTGCATTATCTTGACCACATTATATTAGGTGATTGGAACTTAGTGGACCCATCAAAGATTAGAGTCATTATGGATTGGCTAGCACCCACCAGTGTCATAGAGGTCAGGAGTTTTATGGGTCTAGTAGGATATTATAGATATTTTGTGGAAGGATTCTCTAGAGTGGCTAATCCCATCACATCCATTCAAAGAAAAGGAAAAAATTATGAGTGGATGGAGAAGTGTGAGGGAGCTTTTTAGGAGCTCAAGAGAGCCCTCACTAGTGCACTGATCTTAGCAATGCTTGATCCTTCAAAAGATTTTGTGGTATGCACAAATACTTCATTGGATAGTTTAGGGGTAGCCTTATGCAGGATGGTCGACCTATAGCTTTCAAGTCTAGGAAGCTAAAGACTCACAAGCTTAATTACCCTACTCGTGACCTAGAGCTCGCAATAGTGGTTCATGCCTTCGTGAGATGGTGACACTTTCTTTTGGGTCACCGATTTGAGCTTCATTCAGATCATAAAATCTTGCAATATATATTTACACAACCTAATATTATTGCTAGGTAGAGGAGATGGATGGATTTATTATGCGAGTATGATTTTGATGTTCATTACATCAAGAGGAAGGTGAACATTATTCTAGATTCCTTGAGTAGAAGGCACCATGAGATCTCATCTATGACTACTAGTATGGATCTGAGAGAGCTTATTTTGTGTAATTTACCAGAGGATGGGTTTTTTACATAGATTTGTTAGTTAATCCATTCTCAAAGACCTCTTGAGGGGAGATTTGTAGATTATTCAATGGAGTCTGATGGGTTGCTACATTGCAGGGGGCACATCTATGTACCTTCTACCGGTGATTTGTGAGAGTTTATTGTACTAGAGGCTCACATAGAACCTTATGAAACTCAACCGGGAGTGAAGAAGTTGCAAGATGATTTGAGATGGTTGTACCATTTTCCAGGCATGAGATTACTCATTTCTAGTATAGTTGCTAGGTGCCTAGAGTGCTAAAGGGTGAAGGCAAAACACAATCATCTAGGTGGACTCTTGCAACCACATGAGATACCTGAGTGGAAGTGGGATAATATTTTTATGGACTTTATTATTGATATCCCTATGTCCTCTTTTCTTCATGATGCCATCATGGTGACAGTTGACACATTGACCAAAGTCACCCACTTCTCAGTTGTTTGTACCACCTTTATAGTGCTAGCAGTTGCATAGGTGTTCTTGCAAGACATTGTCAAACTTCATGGCATTCCTCATATGATAATTTCAAATAGAGACTCTCTATTTACATCCTCCTTTTGGAGAGAGCTTAGGGTAGCATTGGGCACTAGGCTCAATTTTTGTACAACATACCACCCCTAGAAAGATGGATAGATGGAAAGGGTTAACTAGGTATTAGAGGACATGTTGTACATGTATGTGATGGACCATTAGTTCAAGTGGGAGGAGTATCTTCATATTTTAGAGTTTTCCTATAATAATGGGCATCATTCCTCTATAGAGATGCTTCCATATCAAGCCTTGTATGATAGACCATGCAGGACACCGCTGAGTTGGGACAAGATTGAGGATAGAGTATCTATTGGGCCTCAATTGGTCAAAGATATGGTGATTTTAATTAGAAAAATTATTAGAGAGGCTTAGGATAGATAAAAGAAATATGCAGATGCGAAGAGGGTTGATCGAGAGTATATGGTCGAAGACATAGTTTTCTTGAGAGTTCGCCTGCCCAAGAGTCCAATCTATTTTGGAAAGGGATCTAAGCTGACACCTCACTTTGTTGGAACTTTCAAGATCTTGGAGAGGATAGGACCAATTGCATATTGTCTAGCTCTGCCACCTAGCTTGTCATGAATCCATAATGTGTTTCATGTTTATGTATTGTGGAAATATATATATGACGAGTCTCACATTATAGATTGGGATGCCTTGCAGGTGGAGTCAGATGAGCAGCTAGACTTGGAGCCCATTCACATTTTAGCCTGACAAACCCTTGCACTTCAAGGTTGAGAGTTGGACTAGGTTAGGGTCCAATGGGATTGATATGATGAGGTCACGAATTCATGGGAGGATGCAACACAAATGAGATCACAACACCCACACCTTTTTGATGAACTCCAAGAGGAAGTTCATACCTAGAGGGGGAGGATGTGAGGTCCCACCTCGACCCATCATAACACTATTGAAACATTCATATTTTGATACACTCTTGATCAATTGGACAATGACATATGTTATTTATGCATTATGATGATTTATATTATGTGGGTTTTACTTGCAATGTTGATTAGGATCCAAATTTTTACTTGTTGATTTATGTTATACATGCTCAAATCCATATTCTAATGAGGAAGATTGAATCATGGTTAGATTTAAATGTTACATGAATTATGATTTAAGTTCAAGAAATAGTATTGATGAATATATCATGATGTTATAATTTTGCAAGTACTATGTATGAATGTTATTTTAGAATTGGAAGGTGTAACTAGAATTTGAATTATAAATGTTGAATAATGTCTACAATTATTTAATATTGAATTGTTATATAATTATATGTGATTTTTCTTTGGACTACTGATGCTTAAATTTTAGTGTGCAGGAAAGAAAACCATGGAACTAATCAGAGAATCAGGGCTAAACCTATGTACAATTGTGAAAGCCAAGGTTTAATCTATTGAAGAGATTGAAACCTCATTGTAATGTGCTTTTATTTGTGAACGTAATTCATATGCATGTTATTAGATGAAATTCATTTTTTTATTCAGACATGTCACTTGTAATGTGAAGTGTATTTTATGGTGTCACTTGACACTTGCGACGTCTATGTGGATAGTGACATGTCAATTAGGTTTGGAAAGAGTTAACCAACCTAGTAAGATAGCTAAGCTTAACTACTTTCTTACAGATATTATGTAGGGTCCCCATCAAGTTAAATTTTGAATTCAAACCCTAGTTGAACTTTAAAGGGCTTAAAAGTAACCCTAGGGTGCCTTTTTAGTCAAAATAAGCTAACCATGTGGGGGTACCTTAAGTTAGGGGCTAGATTTTGCCTATAGGAAAGTCTAGATCACATTTATGGCACTCCAAAAAGGTTACTCCTCAAAAGTGGTGAAATGGAGAAGGCCACATGCACTTGACTTGTTCCACACTCATAGTTAAACTCACCTTAGTGAGAGGGGACAAGAAGGCCAAGGACTAGTAGTCAACTCACATTAATTGCTAGAGGGTGTGTAGGATTTTGGAGGCCTTTTTAGAGGGCTTTGTGAGACTTAGTGGGTGTTCACCCACTCTCTAACTTTAGAGACACTTAGGGTTTGGAGTGGAAAAAAATGAAGTCAAAGAAAATGAAAAGGGGCTCTACTCAAACCTCATTTTCCATTAGCATTTGAGCAAGGTTGGTGCTCTTGCCATGAAGAAGTTCTTTCTTTTTGTAGTTTAGTTGTTATTATGTAAACTAAATATGTAGGGTTGTAAGCAATTCTTGTTTTGTAAATTGTTGTTGATGTTTTGTATGTGTGGAGTATGGGGATTTTACATTATTTTCTTGTTGTTTTGGTTTGGTATGTTGTTCATGGGTGTACAAGGCATCACTCACCCTTGGGAGGGAAGTAGTGGCCTTGGGTGAAGGGGTTAGTTGGGATTTCCATAGAAGTTGAGAGCCTCTTCTCTTGGAGAAGGGAGGAATTTCATGGAGTATGGAATCCATGAAGCCATACATATTATTTTTGCATTTGGGGCAATAAGGAGTGAAATTGTTGGTAGGAAAATTTGTTAATGTAGCCTTTGGAAGGCTTGGAAATCTCATGCTTGTTATTTTTTTGGTATGGTAATCTCCTCTTTGAAGAGTCCACCTTCACCCTCTTTTATGGGTCTGTAGATGACTCATTTGTAAAACCAAGTTTGAGGGAGTTTTATTGTTGTTTTGTTATGTTAATGTAATTGTGAGTTTGTGTGTCTATGTATTCCCATTTAGCCTTGGTTCTCCAAGCTTGAGGGTGGTCTCTTATGAGACCTAGGATGGGAGGTGAGAATTCCATGGTTTCTCTCTCTTTTTTGTAGGTATGGAGATCAAATATATGTTGGAAAAAATATTTAAGAAGCCCTCATGTTGGTGTTGGTGTTGTCACTTTGTAATGGAAGAACACTCCAAATCTTGTAGTTGTAATGTTGCAATGTGATGTATATAATGTTGTGGAAAGAAAGTTTTTTTTGTTCATTATAGAATAGACTCATTGCTGTGGAAAGAATGTATATTTTCTCAAGGTCAAATGTGGTAGATCTATGATTGAAATCAATTAAAAAAAAGACTGTTCCATCTTCTTGATGCTTCACTTGTATTGAATTCCAAAGAATGGTTATTTCTAGTATTCATTATCAAAAGAAAAATTGATTGGAAAACATGTATAAATATATTTTATGTTGTTGATATTAAGAAGGTAAAAGGAAGAAATGATTTAGGTTTATTGATTTATTGTTAAGAAAATATTAGATTTAAGTTTCATTATGGTTATTGTAGTCAATAGAAGAATTTATACTTTTGAAATTGAGCAATTGAATCAAAATAGAACCCTTATATTGCCCCAAAAATAAAACATGGAGAAAAAATCAAAAAACATGTTGAGAGACAAAAAAAAATTCAAAATAGAGACTTACAGGTCCCTAGAAAATGTATGGGGAAAAAGAAATAAAATTCCCCATACACTCCAAAAATACACAGTCAATAAATAATTATTTTTGCTCCCACTTGTTTAGTAATATAATAAAAATAATAAAATGAGTTCATTGGAGAGGAAAAAGAAATTGGGTGGGACCTAGCTGGGTCGCCACCCAAGAAAGCCCTTAAAAGTGCTTTAAATAATAATAATATTGCAAAAACAAAACATTAAACAAATCTTTCAAATGAATAATGTTATTTTATATAAAATCTAAAAAAAAACTATATTAAAAAATAAATTAAATAGTAAAAAACCAAAAAAACTAAATTATATGGGAGGGGATTTGACCCCCCAATAACTCTCGTACCGTGGGCACATGCGACCCTACTGTAGCAGGGTACCACCTTGCCTTCGGCAGGCAGACCCTAGCATGGTAGGGTACCCACTACCGAGGTAGGTGGACTCCCACACCCCTACCCCATGGGGGTATTACCTTGTTAAAAGAGGTACTTTTTGTAATATAAATTTTTTTTATTATATAAACTTTTAAAATGGTAATAGATAAAATAAAATCATAAAAATAATTAAATATATAATATATGATAAATATATTATATATTATATATTTAATTATTAACTTATTTTAATAATAATTATATATATATATATATACATATATACATATATACATAATTATATACACACACACACATATATTATGTGATAAATATATTATTATTGTATATTTAATTATTATTATTTTTAAAATTGTTTAATGTATTTTATTTAAAAGGATTAATTAAATAAGGACATAATATGTATTAAGTATATGTTTTTTTTTTTTTGGCGAAAGTGGGTCAAGCCACATATATTAGTAGGTGAGAGTGGAACTTAAGACCTCCTATATGGAGGTCACCCCAATTCACCACTAGAATGTGGGTGAGCTCTCGTATTAAGTATATGTTATGTATTGTATAATTTTATTAGAAAGTTTTAGGATTATAACTGTATTCTTTTCGGAGAATTAGTCTATATATGCTATATTTTTGTGGAATATTTATAATAAATATTCTTTAATTAATAAGCTTGAAATATTAAATTTATTTCCTTTTGAATCAATTAATAAATACCTAATGTATACCATGTAATGTACATATTGTATATATATATGTTCAATAATTATTAAATTCTTTCTAGACCCTCTAATCAGATAATATCTATGTAGTTCATAATACGTTTAAGAATTGTATCATTAATTAGGTTCCATATAGTTCCTTTTAGTATTAATTTAGTTTTATTTAAGCCAACCTGGTTATACCTAAATTATATATACGATATTTGATACATAATAAGAACCTTTGAGTCAATACTTCATTAATCTGACCATAGACATCTGTTATACTAATGAACACTATCAGAAAAATGCCAAATGAAAACAACACCAGTTTGAGCTATTAACCTGTTGGGTGAACCTTAGGTGTTTGTTTAGTCTACTTGGGACTTTATAAAAAATTCCATAAAGAACATCAGAACTAGTTGAGTAAAATCACTTGGGGTTAACAAACCCTACCTGTATCGTAGAGGGAGGTTGGCCAACTCAGTTATGTGAGTGGGATCACCACATGACCCTGTTGGCCATGATGCCCCTTACCTGTCGCCACTGTTATCTCACCCAGTGTGCAGACTTTCGTCGTAAAAATTTAGTTTAATTTTTTTTCATTTTTGCTTAGTTTATTTTTGGGCTTGACAAATTTATTGACAAGGATGATAAGAACATGGTCTACAAATTGCATAAAGCTTTATATGAATTAAAGCAGGCTCCCTGAGCATGGTATGAAAGATTGCACTCTTATTTAGTTAAGATTGGATTTGAAAGGACTGGTGATAACAATAATTTATACTTGAAATGTGATAAATATGATGAAATTTTGATTGCTGAGATATTTGTTGATGACATTATATTTGGTTTTAATGAGATAATGTTTAAGTCATTTGCTGAGGAAATGAGAAAGGAATTTGAGATGTCTATGATTGGAGAGATCAAATTCTTCATTAAACTTCAAATACAACAAGTTAAGGATGGGATCTACATCACTCAATCAAAGTATATTAAGGAGATCTTGAAAACATTCAATATGGAAGATTCTAAACCGGTTGGAACACCGATGGCTACTGGTTGTAAATTGTCAAAATAATATGATACTAAGGAGGTGAATGAAACACTTTACCAATCCATGATTGGTAAGTTACAGTATGCGGTCCATAGTAGACCTGACATTGCACATTCAGTTGGTATTGTTGCAAGGTTTTTATAAAATCCCAAGGAGACACATTTGTCTGTAGTTAAAAGGATATTTAGATATTTGAAAGGGGCTGAAGATTTATGTCTATTATACACAAAGACAATAAATTTTGATTTTAAAGTTTATACTGGTGCTAATTGGGCAGGAAAAATTGATGACAGGAAAAACACTAGTGGTGGAGCATTCTTTTTAGGAGAAAGACTAGTGACATGGTTAAGAAAGAAACATAGTTGTATCTCACAATCTACTACTGAAGCTGAGTATGTTGCAACAACTATGAATTGTTCTAACATTGTATGGATCAAACAATTGCTGGAAGGCATGCATGAAGAGATTAATGATCCTATTACAACCTATTTTGATAATACCAGTGCTATTAATATATCAAAGAATTCAGTGATTCATTCTAAGACAAAGCATATATATATTAAGTATGACTACTTGAGAGAGAAAGTAAAAGGTAAGCATGTGAGATTGGAGTATGTGAATTCTAAGGAGCAGATAGTTGATATCTTTACAAAACCATTACCGAAAGATGCTTTTGAGTATCTCTGAGGTAAGTTATGGGTTCTTCCACTATCCAATGTACATTAATGAATGATGCATGCTGCATCAATTCAAGGAATCAATAGAATATCTATCTTGTGAGTTGATGTTAGTATTTCACTCTTTAGGTAAAGCCTAAAGATGTGAAGAAAGTTTTGTGACTATAATGAAAAATCTATAAACTTGAGGTATATATCAGATGTTTATGTTTCTTTGGCATTGTTTTCAAAGAGGGAGTATAAGCCAATTGATGCAAACAAAGGAAGGTGTTTACAGAAAATTCAGAAAGAGGGAGAATACTGATGATGCAAGCTGAAGGATATTAGAGATGATTATAGGACAAAGATTCAGATGATAAAGGGAGAATAGTGAGGTATGGATAGAGTAATTCAGAAGAATGAAGGTGATTCAGTATATGTCAAAGAGGAATAAGAATATCAAAGAGATGAATACAGTAAGAGGAAGACAAATCAGAAAGATAAATAATACAGATGGAAGATCAGAAAAGAGAAGTTATTACTGAGAGGGAGTTCAAAATATGAATGACAGTGAAGTGTACCATCATCAATTGAACACTGAATTTGTTAGTTTTGCCATCAATGCCAAAGAGGGAGATTGTTATCATAACTGATAATAATGTTGATGATTTTTTATTTGATAGAGCTGGTGATGAAGACCAACCAATATTAGAGGTATACATGATTTAAGTAGAATGATTAGATCAATTATAATCTTTTCATTGATGTCAAGCAATTGATTTATGATTTATATTATGTTTCCATATAACTGATAATGATATAAGATGAATGAGTTAAGGAGAAGAGGAAATGAGAAGTTAAGAAGTTTTAGAACATAAATGGGAAACTGATACAGATTGGACAATGATTTGATTATGTTGGTATGATTGATTTCTACTTAACATATGATTATGTTAAGTTCGTAAAGTATGGTGATGAATATTTGACAACTTGGTAAGATAAGTTGTTATGGATACCGAGATGGAAAATTCACTCGGTAAGGTAAAGTGAAAAGGTTGGTCACCCGGTAAAGTGGAAAGGTTTAGGCATTGAGCAATGTTATCGAAATTCTAAGTGAAGAACATTGAGCAAGAAAAAGGTATTAAATATGGATGAAATCTATATTTAATGATTAGCTACGATGAACTAGATGATAATGATGATGAGGAGAGTTAGTTACAAATATCTATGGTTATGAAAATTCAAGATAAAGATCTATGGTTAGATCTAAGTGGAAAAAAGAAATGGAAAAAGTTTCAAGGAAAGTTCAAGTTCCTAGGTGAAAAGGAAACGTGTTACTGAGATCTAGATCTAATGAATAAAAAAAATGAATGGTCAACATTGATTAAAGGAAAACGTAATAGAGGAGATTAAGAGGCAAAAAATTTCTATATAAAGGATGATCTTGTATGGACAATGGGATCTAAAAATGAATAGGTGAAGGGATATCGACTATTACAGAGGTGAAGGAATAGTGAGATTCCAAGCGGGAAAAAATGATTTGATGAAGTTTTGATGCTAGTGGAAGATAAATAACTAAAGTGAAGATTGATGAGTGCACAAGGATCTGATTGAGAAAAGATAGTTGCACATCTACAAGTCATTTTTATTACTGTTGCTTACTAGCATTTGTAACAGTCAAAATCTCTTAACAGAGTGGACTTAACAGTCTTATTGTAAATACTTGAGAAAGGTGACATTCCAAAAAGAGTGTTTAAAGCCCCTTCACAAGGCCACTCCTAATAGGGTGAATATCCTAATAGATCTAAGGTTAATCCCTTAACTAGGTCACACTTAACAATGTGTATTGTAATATTTAACAAGATTGGCTCTTAACCTTGCATACTTCAGAAGAGTATATTTCTTAGTGGGTGACAATTCCCACAATGGTTTTTCCCAAAGTTGGGTTTCCAAGTTAAAATCCATGTTACACATTGAGAATGATTTGTGAGATTGTTTTATCAATTGATATAGTTTATTTATTGTTATCGGTAAATAGAGGACTGTGTTTCTACTGAGTAGTTACCGAGTTAATCACATAATATATTTTATGGTATTTTGTGATTAGGATTACTGATTCACCCCCCTCTCTATAATCCAACATTTAACAACTCATTAATTATAGATACACCCATCAAAGTCATATCATCAACAAATGGTAAATGAGAGGAGGAAATTTATTACTCCAACTCTAGTCTTGGACCAAAATTTGTCTTACATGATCCATGATAAATATTCCTAGACCTTCATCCATTAAATTAAACAAATAGAGAGATAAGAATCACCTTATTGAATGACCCTTGAGGCTCAAATTATCTCAAACAACTCACTATTGACAAGAATATAAAAAAGGAAGTGATGCAACTCATTACCCAATTGACCCATTCACTTCCAAATCCAAAAGATAAAATCACTTTATGAAGGAAAGCCCAATTAACATGGTCATAACTTTTGGATATTAAACTTTATGATTTCAACCCACAAGCCAAGAATCATTTGCAAGAACACCACATATCACAAAGAAAGATCAATATAATTTTCCAACCACAACCTGAGAATTCCATATTATTGCACAAAATGAATTGGGATTACAAAATGGAATGAATTACAATGTATATATGAATTTCTTTATAGAAATCACTAGCCCCAATAATGGAAAAAAAAAGGCTATAAAATAAACTAAAGCTAAAGTAGAGAGCAAATTGACTTAAATAGACTAAATTGTGCTCAACTAAAGTTCCCTAAATGAACTTAGACTAGGAATGCTTGTCCAAACATGTGCTCAATTGTGCATGAGCAACTGAGCATGTATTGTGCAAATATGTACTCAATTATGCATAATCATGTGCATAAATATTTAATGCAACAATATGAAAATGTACAATGATGCAACAAATATATGTATAAAAAACATATATGCATGCTCGAACACCCCCCTAAGAGAAGCATAGGGAGAAGTAAAAAAAAATTTAAGCATGAAATGTAAAAATTCAAGAATGAATGCTTCCCAACAAAAAATCCTAATCAAGTACACATATACAAACCAACTCAACTCCCACACATAAATAAGATGAGAAAATCCCATAGGGAGAAACAATCCTCTCCAAAGGTTCAGGCTGGTCCGTTGTGCTTTGGGAGTTCTTAACATCCTATCTTTAGTTTCTCCTTGTATAGGGTTTTAAGGCCCATTCAAAACCTATTTTTACCTTATTAAAAAATAATCTTCTCCAAAGGAGAGAAAGAAATGCAAAAGAGTACATTTGAATAATCATGAAAGACTCCAAATATCCCTCTAAGTATTAAATTTGTCACATAAGTACAATGAATGTGCCACCCATAAGAGATTAAAAGAGAGACAATGTATCCACCTATAATGAAGAAGATCCAATATTAAAGGTTTAGACTTTAGGACAATGGTGATGAAGGTCCAAGAGTGAACAACCATGTTCCTTCCATTAGGAAGAAACACATTAAATGGCCAAGGTAGAATCAACTCCATGAAAGGAGATGGAAAGAATATTCTCATGATGTGTTCCATGGAAGGCTTCACAATTGTCTACATGTATGAATCATGATAGATGAATGAACTCAAGCAAGATCAAACAATTGTGAAGATATGTGGTGAAAAACCTCTAAATGCACTAAATATGGGATGACACAAATTCTCAAAATATCACCAAAGAAGTAATTAAGATCTAAAAGAATGTTCATGATGTCTAGAGTGTGTGATGTATTATATAGTGTTGTAAAATTTGGCAAGTACTCATCAAACACTACAAAAAAAAAGGGAAGAACCAACTTTCTAAGCTAATTTTTTTTTGAAGAAGCAGGAGGTGCAAGAGGAGGTGCACCATAAATCTCATGATCCATTATGGATGAATGAAGCACACATAAGTACAAGTGAAAAAACATCTCCTTGTAGAGAAAATTGAGATAACTCATAGAGTTATGATGCATGATCAATTATGCCAACAACAATGATCTCTCTATTATGTGTAGGGTAGAAAATAGCTTTCATTGTCATGTATAAACAAAATAGGAAGCTTAGGCCTATATCCTTACTTACATTGGAAGGAATATGATCCCTTAGGCTCAAGGAGGCTCAAACACTAAGGAGAGGAAATGTAATTCATTCACTATTGAGTTGAAAGATGATATACAAAATAGGAATGAGAAGAATGCAGAGATGGAAAGAGAAATGAGATAATTAAGCATGTAAACATATCTAAATAGTAAGTCTGAATTTTCTAACATATCGAGAAAACCAGTATAATCATTGACCTATGATTAGAATTGTAGTCCTTGATACTAGATATGAGATGAGTTAGAGGATTAGGGGTAAGTTGGTGGTCTAGGAAATTTTTATTCACCTTATACCAACTAAGATTGAATGCAACTTTAGTTGATTATGGTTCTTTGTTTGACTTTTCTGCCACTATCTTTGAACCTATGCCACTTGTCACATATACCTACACATAGGAAAATAGGAAAATTATTGTGGAAATGGGTTTTCCTTGGTCAAACCCTTGTTTATGAATCAACCTTGAAATTGAATTTAAATTACTTGAAATATAAAGGAGTTGTGTTGTTAGTGGGAGAGGTTGATAAGAAAGGTAAATGTCTTATACTTTAATAATACAAGAGATTCTTGAAATGAGATCGCAAGTGTTGATACAATATCATGACTCCAAAAAGACCTAAAAGGACATAAAAAAACACATGCTTTAATAATTATTGTTGAATGCTTGCCACAAATTAAGGATTAAATGCCTTAATTACTTGATATGCTTAAATGCTCCTTGAATTATTTAACCTTGATTGAATGTTTGAGTGCTTTATAATGGATGTGTATTGTAATGGATGGATGGATACCAAAATGAGGGAGGTGTATTTTTATTTATCCCTCACCTAGAAAATTTGGGGCCCAAAACTCGAATAGAACCAACTAGGATTGGAAATCCCACTAAAAACCAAAATGAAAACTGTAATTCAAATTTATCTACAAGCTAAAGAGTATGGGGAAACTTTCTAGGTATGGGGCGAGTTAGACTGACCCTATACAAACAATTTTAGGCTCAAATTTAAGTCGAGAATCCATCAGGATATTGTGATTCTAAAAATGTATTCAAAGTCAAGGTTTAGTAAGCATAAACATGTACAATAAGTCACACATTCTAGTAGGGCCTATGTATGAAAATGATGATTAAAAGGGGGGAATAATTAAAGGGGTACACCCATAATTAAGAACCCTCATAGAGATTTGATGACATTGAATTAAGAAAAGACTTGAATAGATTTAAATTTATTATTAATTAAATGGATGAAATAATTAAGAGAGGACTTACATTGAAATATTTATGAATCAAATGCATAAAAAATCTCTATAATGCATAGAATAATGATCACACACTAAAATGTGTGCTAAATAAGTATAAATTGTACACCTTTGTAAGGTGCTTACAATTTACAATGTTGCATTCAACCCCCTTTTTAGCACTAGTATGAGTCTACATGCATAATTATGGTAGAGAGAGAGAGAGAGAGAGAGAGAGAGAGAGAGAGAGAGAGAGAGAGAGAGAGAGAGAGAGAGAGAGAGAGAGAGAGAGAGAGAGAGAGAGAGAGAGAGAGAGAGATCATTAGAAAAGACTCAAGGAGATAAGACAACTAATTTCAAGGGAATAAAACTACAAAGAAAGGATCTTAACACCTACAACAATGTGCAATAGAACACAAAACAAAAAATTAACCTAATACAAAATATTTATAAGGCTCCAAGTCAACTATTTGAAGGGACCTCAAGAATCAAAATATCTCAAACAATCATATCATTATGTGAATTCTATTGCATGAGTAGGAAGAACATGAGCACACATCAAAGATTATACAAGACTCCATAATCAACCAAACAACAAGTAAATGAGATAAAAAATGAGATAGAGAAAATAAATAATAAATTACACAAGCTAGAAAAGTGTGTTATACTAGGTGATCCATGAGAATGACACATACTCCACTAGAAAAAAAAATTGTCTTATATTGTGTGATATGTGATGTTATACTACAACTGAGTGAATATTTTAAAGGGAGAGATTGAAAGATGATTGAATACTTCGAAGGGAGAGATTGATGATCATTGAGCTACAAAGGTATATGTGACACATTAAATCAGTTATTATATTGTCATTGATGTCAATTAGTTTTGACTATACATATCATGATAGTTACAAACATCTGAAGAAGAAATAATGGTGAAGAAATAAGATATTAACATGAAGATGAGATGTATGAGAAAGATATGGATATGGTATTCATTGGGTAACTTATTGATGAGTCTATGACATTATGTTAGTGATTTGATTGTATTACATAATTTTGTTATGAATTGAAGATCAAGAATGAACAAGTTTATGTGGTCGATAAATGAAGAACTTAGTATATAATGACTTCAAACAGTGTACACTGAGCAAGTGTAGTGTATATCAAGTACAATGTTAACCGAGTTAGAAGTCACCAACACACCATGATATTGACCGAGTGAAAGAAATAATATGGAACAAGTGACTGCCGAATAAAAATGATGAGATGGACAAATATGGATGATTCTGAGGTTAAAGATAAATTTTGTTATGAAGATCAAATGATTGAAAAAATTCAAGGATGACCCAATGATCTAGAATGAATCATGTTTGAGACACAAGTTCTGAGGAAGGTTGAAGCGATAAAATCAACGGTGAAGATTAAGTGGAAAAATCTATGGTTGAGAAGAAAATGGTTTATCATGTCTATAAAAGGAGACAAGAGATTCAAAATGATGCACATGAGAAGATTGCATTCATGTGAAGCTAGTCAGACAGGTTAAAGATATAACCGAGTAATTATGTAAACACCGAGCGTTAGAGAAAGGAATTAACTGAGTAGAACAGAGTTTGAGGATATAAGGATATTGAAGAGATTATATTTTCTAGAGGTATTTTGAGCTTAGTATAGATCTAAAAATCTTCAAAGGAAGTTGTATTTGAATCAGATCATTTACTATTGCATTCTAACCATTTCTACAGATAAATCTCTTAGCCGAGTGGGACTTAATAGTCTTTATTATTTCAAAATGACATTCAATGAATGTTGATTGTTTTCATATTGACCCCATAATTAATGTTTGGTCATAGAGAATTGTTAGTGATAAATCCTCTAACAAGGTCACACGTTACAATGTGTTTTGTAACCTTTAATAGGGTTGTCTCTTAACCAATCTCACTTCAGAAGAGTGAAATTATTTTGGGTACCGATCCCAGGTGGTTTTTCCCCTAACAAGGTTTCCACGTTAAAAATCAAAGTATTATATATGTATGGATGTGATGATTTGTTATTTTACTTTACACATTACAACAACTAGTTTGATCGGTATATATACACTAGTTAATTTATTGGTATTCAGTTAATGAACATAAAGGCACAAACAAAGTTTTACCGAGTTGTTTGGATTAATTAAAGGATTTATTTTATACATCAGGGAGTGTTTGGGACTATAGGATAATTGGACTTAAATGATTCACCCCCCTCTCTATTATCTAACAATTGGTATCAGAGAAAGAGTACTTGAAGGAAGAAGTTTTAACAACTTAAGTAAAAGATCACAAGATGTATAAGAGAGAGGTGCCAAAGCTGAATACAGATAATTTCTAAACATGGCAAAGAATGATGAAGTTAAATCTATCAAGGATTGGATATTCTACAACTTACTACTTGGAAAATGAGTTTATCACTCCTATTGGTCCTTTGACTATCAACCAGATGAAAGAGAGACAAGAACATAATGCAATGATGATTGAGCTTGCTTCTTCTTTATTAGATGCTGAATTTGAAGACATTAATACATGTACAACTAAAAAACAAATGTGGGACAAGCTTACACTAGTTCATGGAGGAGATGTGAATGTGCTCAGGGAAAAAGCTAAAAGTATAAGAGGAAAGTTTGATGATATGAAGATGAAAGAAGGTGAGAACATCACTCAGTACAACAAATAAATAAAGGAAGTTGTGAATGCTATCCGAGGAGTAGGTGGAACTATTGATGAAGAGACTATGGTGAGTAAAATTATTAGAACATTGTTACCTGCCTATGCTCTTAGAGTCTTTGCAATTCATGAAATGAGAGCAGCCCCTAGTAATATTATTTCACTTGATAGTTTGATTGGAAGATTGACTGCATTTGAGCTTAATAATTATGACAATAGTATGTTACCTAAGGTAGAATATGCATTTATGTCATCTCTAAAAATTGGAAGATCAAGAAACAAACATAAGATAAGAAATGAAACTGAAAAAGATGAACTTGATGAACTTGAAGCATTAATGGCTAGAAGACTACAAAAAGGAAAAGGAAGATATAGAGGTAAACTACCCTTGGTATGTTTTAAATGTAAAGAGATTGGTCATATTGTTGCAAGATGTCCTGACAGGAAAGAAGATGAGAAAACAAATGAAATATCAAATGAAAGGAATAATGATACAAGAAATTACCGAGATCATAGAGGCAACCGATAGTATGGAAACATAGACAACCAAGACTATAAAGATAAAGGAAAGAAGGCATGTTACCTAGTTGAAGATGAAGATGATGATACCAAGACCAAAATTGATGTAGACATAGAAGTGGTATTTGTGGCATTGAAGGAAGACTCCAAATATGAAGAAAGGTATGTTGAAACAACACTTATTTCTAAAGCTAGAAAGAATGATACTTGGATTATTGATAGTGGATGCACACATCATATGACTGGTGATGAAGAAAAATTTGAATATCTTGAACATTATAATGGTGGATCTGTGACAATGGGAAATGATGCACCTTGTCTAGTGAAAGGAAAAGGATCTATATTGTTGAATAATAAGATCAGATGTGGAAATGAATATTGGGTGAAAGGAATTAATTATAATCTTTTGAGTGTAGCATAATTGAATAACACTAGTCACTGAGTTGCATTTGAGGATAGAAAGGTGAAAATCTATGATGAGACTGGAAATTTGATCGGTACTGGTGAACAATTAAAAGGTAAATTATTCCATCTGGACAATGTTGAAACTTTTTGTTTGTTAGCTAAAAATGAAGATGTATGGTTATGGCACAAGAGGTTATGTCATGTGAACTTTGAAAAAATGGTTAAGATCAATAAGAAAAGGAAAGTTAGAAGTTTACTGAGCATATCTAAACCTGACCATGTAATGTGCAAACAATGTCAAATGGGTAAGATATCAAAGTCTACTTTCAAGAGAAAACATTACTCATCTAATGCTATTTTGGAGTTAGTTTATACTAACTTTTGTGGTCCAATGAGAACTTAGAGTTATTATGGAGACAAATATTTTATCTTGTTTGTTGACGATTTCTCTAGGATGATGACTGCCATGTTCTTAAAAGAAAAATCAGAAGCTTTCAAAATGTTTAAATGGTACAAATAAAAAGTGGTAAGGAACTCAAATGCTTAAGGTTAGATAGAGGTGGTGAATTTATTACTAATGAGCTCACTAATTTTTGTAATAAGCATGGAATTAAGAGACAAGTATCTGCACCGAGAAATGTGCTTGTGAATTTTGTACCTAGCTGGAGACACAACACTTAAGTAAAACATTAGAGGTTAGCAAATCAAGAAATCTACAATATAAATGAACTAAGCTAACTAGGTGATTTACTACCTTCTAGTAGGTACGAGTATGGTATTCTCAGATTAAGACCGAGATCAATGACAATGCAACACCTAAATGAAGGATTTGAAATGATTGAAAGCAATGGAATATGGATGCAAATTAATCTATCTTTTTGTATTTTCTATGCAATATGATGAAAATTTGATATGGATTTGATCTAAATGAATTGAAATATGAATTGCAATGCAAATCTAACAAGGCTATGAATGCTATGAAAAACAATGAATTGAAACTATGAAAATCTCACAATCGCCTGTTCCTAAGAGCTTGATTCTCCAAGGATGCAAAAACTAAAAGCTTGAAGGACTGAAGGAACTTTTGTGAAGAGCTGAGCTTTGTTTTTATAGAAATACAAGGCTTTGAGGATGCATTGAGAAAGCCATAAATCACTCTTGATAAACTCAGGTTGATTTTTGAGTTAACAAGAAATTAGAAACAAATCAACTCATAAAATCATGCAAAAGCAGCTTTTTGACTCAAAATAGAGTTCAAATCACTTTTTCAACTCACAATCACATGTTGAGTTTAGAAAGTTAATGAATTGAAATTGATAATTGATTTAAAGTTGACTACTTTTCTAATTGTGCATGATTTAATATGAATTAATTGAATAATTAAGTGATTTATTCTCAACTTAACTGATTTTGAATTAAAATAACTGATTTATGGGTTAATCAATTATTAAATCAAACTTTATTCCAAAACTATATCATTAAATATTGACAAATGTATTTAATTAATTAAATAAGAATTTAATCAATTACTCGTAAGAATTTTTTGATTTATTGTGAAAATAAAAATAATATTAATTAGGAATAAGTGCAATTAAATCTAATTAAATAATTAAGTGGCAAAATTAAATCTAATTAATCAAATTTTAGGATAAATATGATTTATCGCCAAGTAATATTCAATTAGGATTATTGATAAATTAGGAATATTCCTCGATGCAGAATTAGGATAAAATTAATTAGGGTTTGGATAAACTGATGTGCAAATGTTCCTTGGGTTAGGACTTTGATGTTGATTTCGATCGAATTGTTGATGTAGGAGGTTAATGAACCTATAGCCCATTTTGGGGTATTACATTTTGCCCCTCTTTGAATTACTGTGCGAAGCACAGTGGTTCAAAGATTAATCTATTTTTGATGATGATGTGGATTCAATTATGTGGTGGGAAAACTAATCCTGAAAGATTAACTGATTCCAAGACATAAACCGGTTGAAAGATTTGAAGATGTTTGATTCAAGTCCTGAAAGACCAAAGAATCGAGAGGATGTCAACTATATCAACAATGAATCGATGATTACGAAGAAGTGCCAAAATGCCTGATTCTAAACCTATGATTATGAAGAAGTGACTGTCCTAACTCTAGACCTGATTGTCCAAAGGAATCGAAAGGATGCCAAATCTGAACCCTTCAGTTACAAAGAACCAAGGAAATAACACAATTGAACCAATGGTTATGAACAGCTGATACAATTTACAAGATTGATTAGGATATCAAACTAATATGGATCTTGATGAACTTGATATTCCCCAAGCGATGTGCCTCAAGCGACGAGGACTTTTGATGAATCAACAACTAGACGTGGTTGTTGTCTTGGTCACTAAAAGAAAGATTGATTTACAGATTTGATTGATGTGTAATACAATACCCCCTTCAGGATGAAAATCAAAATCTGGCAAGAAAAGCCAGCGTTGAATGGTTTAGAAGCACGTTAATTGATTTGAGAATTGGTTATGCACGTCCGGAGACATGTTCTGCATCGTTTGGAGGTCTTGAAGACTGATTTTGACTAGGTTTGACCATGAGTTGACCATGGTTGACCAAGTTAAAATTTTGATAGTTTGATGTATGATAATTAGTTAAGTTGAATTCTAGATTTCATTGATGATTAGAAGGTTGATTATGCAAGTAGTCAGCCGTCATGGGTCCAAAATTTTTAAATCAAGATTTTGATAACATAAATGATCTCAGATATTGATTTTCATCTTGAAAATGGGTTCAGAATGTCAAAATTAGCTAGGGGTGCAATTTTCACACATAACGGAGCACTTTGAAAAATTAGGTCAAAACCTATATAAGGGCCAAAAGGGTCATTTTTAAACATTTCAACCTTTTGTCTTTTGTGAGCCTTGTGGAGCCCTCTAAGAGAAGAATGGACCAAATTGAAGTGTTTGTCTCCTCACATCAATTTGAGAGGAACTGACAATTCCAGCAACCTCCCCAGTATGGGAACCTGGTAAGTGGACCTGTATGCCTCTCTGTGAATTCAAATTTTTCATGTTAGCATTTTTAAGATCTTTTCATATGTTTTTAGCTTTTTGAAAATTTTCACCATGAAAAGTCGTACGATAGTCTAATAGGACTCGTACGACTTTTGAATGTCATTTAGAATGTTGTCCCCTCTTAACCTATAACTCATATGAGAGGGACCCGTCTATCGTACGACATTTCATCGGGTCCCTCAAGTGTCATACGAGAACTTGTAGATTGTTGTGTATGCATGAAATGTTGTGAGAGAACCCACAAAAACTCATACAATTTTTTAGGCTAGTCTCAAAACTTGTATGGAATCAATGAGTGTTTTTCTCATCCTTAGGTCAAATTTTTTATTTTTCTGATTTCTTAGGTTGATTCCTTAGCATTTAATGCACCTTCTAAAGTATTCAAATTTTCAATTTTTGTGCTTATAGCTTGATTTTTTACCAAGTTACTGATAGGGTACCCTATTTCTATGCTGTGTAGGTTCATTATCCAGATATACATGTCCGGATCTCACATCCGGCTACCCAAAGACCCACTCAAGGTGCACCTAGTTGCCTGCGGTTTCAAGTACCTTATCCGGTTGCCTGACATTCAGGTGAACCATGGTTTGATTACTACATTGATTGAGAGTTTCCATTCATAGACGCAGACCTTCCACCTACCTACCGGAGAGATCACTATGATGCTGGAGGATGTGTATAGGATTCTTTGCATACCATTTCATGGCCCTCATCCTAATTATATCAATGTAGGGAATGCTGGTCTACATGCCTTTAGGACTCTGTTCGGTGATGATGATCAGTTAGCTTAGTCCATCTCCTAGGAGGCTCTGGTATAGAGATATGGGCAGACTCACAAACTGGAGTGTATCATAGCAGGGATGATCAATGGGATCATCATGTCTGACCATTAGCAGAACAATCTTCTGATGGGATGGGCCTTGATGGTAGCACGCTTGATGGCTACACCTTCTGAGCTAGGATGGGGACAGTTTTTGTTAGCACACATGTTTAGTAAGATGCATGAGATTATTTACCATGAGGGTAAATAATTTTCTTCAGGTGCACTTGTACTATAGATCTAGACTTGGGCCCAATATGTCGACTGATATGCAATGAGGAGAGGCAGCCACAAGAGCCTCTGATATATAGATATTTTGGGTATGTCATACAGGTCCAAATGGGCCGAACTGAGTACTGGAGGCATGTCCTAGATGACATGACATTTGTGATTTGGAGGCCATACTTACAGATTGAGGCATGACCAACTACACATGCCCAGTTCAGTTACTTCTTTCAGAGCCAAGTGTTGATAGGATGATCTACCACTATCCTAGAGTGATTTATCATCACAAGGGTATGGAGATAGTATGGCATCATACAAGATGCACTACAGGATTATGCCACTTATGCACAGATGGTTTGAGAGCTTGGGTTGGGTTGGACAACTCATTTATCTTACACCTTGTGCAGTCAAGAGTACACTAGATATGTGTCGAGAGATTGGGACTACAGGCTGTAGGTTGCTAATGAAGGTGTTACAGATGCATTTATTGCTTGGTTGGTAGAGCATCCTATGCAGAGATTTTATGATCCAACTGAGCTAATTCTGACTATGGAGGCAATAGATGTGATAGGTGCACCCATGGGTAGAGGCCAAAGATGATGAGATGTGCAGATACCAGTGTTGCAGCCTACACCACCTAGGCCTAGAGTGGTGATTACTCCACAGAGAGGATCAAGACAGATGAGACCACCTTGCCCTCAGAGTTCTACAACATGCTAACCTACAGTTCTTCAGAGGATATATACTAGAGGTGAGGGTGGTCAGCTATGTAGTGTAGGTAGTGTCGATGATGTCATAGGAGCACAATAGGATGTGGGAGGCACTGATGATACACAGGCTGATCCTAATTTTGATCTAGGTGCTAAGGTCTGATGCCACAAGGCATGCAGAGTGGAGACTACTGATCAACCTATGGAGGATGCAGAGGCATCGGAAGTGGAGGCGGATCCTAGACTGAGGTAGACACCTAAGGATATTATTTGGTGACTCAGGCTATAGATTGGGGATTTGAGATTGCAGAGTGCCACATTGGAGGTACAACTGAGAGAGTCTGAGAGGTAGAGACTAGAGTGAGAGGTAGAGGTGAGACGATTGTAGGTTGAGGTCATTCATCAGACTAATTGGGCCTCTTACTATGTTTGTGCATATTATGCAACTGTACCTGCTACCTAGAGAGTACCTACATATTCTCAGTACATGGTTGCTTCTGAGGGACCTAGAGAACCATGGGCTGACCCACCACCAAATGCACCTGCACCACCACCACCAGATGTGGAGGAGCAGGAAGACAGCTGATCGGTCATGTTGTTCTCTGATTTTTTTCATTTTGTCCATATACTTGATCATATCTAATAGCTCACATGAGCTCATTCTTTTGTATATTGTGCTAGTAGTGCACCTCTAACTATTCTGAGTTTTTGATATATATATATATATATATATATATATATATATATATATATATATATATATATATATATATATATATATATATATATATATATATGAGATTGATTTTGGTTATGACTTCATATGTACTGGTCATTTTGGTTATGATGATTATATCATGTGATGCAAATGTTTTAAATGTTGTAATTAGTGTAGAATGTATGGAATATGCAATGCAACAATTTCTTTCAAATGTATGGATTTATGCAATGTAATGATTATGGATTATGAAAATGTATGATTTCATTTATGTTGTATGTATGCACATGTATGTATGTAAATGGATTATGGAATGTTCATGTAATGTAAATGCAGTGATACATATGATATATTTTTTTGCAGGTATTAATGAAGACAAGTACTCGATCATTTGTCAAAAAGGATGTGTAACTCAGGATGGTGACCACTTGCTGGTTCAGTTTAAGGGACCTTCGTACAAAGCTCAACCCTTGTGTCATGTTTAGCAATGGTTTTGGAGAATCATTAAGTGTTCAAGTTGATTTGCGAAATCATGAGATCATGCAAGCATACAAAGTGCAAAATGAAATGAAAACCTAAGACCTAGGACTTAGTCACTGATCATGTGTCAGTCATTTTCATCACTGAATATTTTTTTGTTCTTTTCTCTTTTAGGAAACATTGGATAAATCAATACAATGCCCACTAGTTAGACAACCATAGACATATGAATATTGATTTTTGTTTTATTATGTCAGATTTAGATATAAGAATCAAGGCACAAAAGTCAGGATGATCTGAATATCATGTCCATTTTGATATAGCAATTTGTATAAGCATCAAAACATAAACGTTGTGATGACCTGAATACACCTTGCGTAAAAAAACAAGCCAAACAAAAGAGAGATCATTTCCATTCTTATGTGAATTTACCTCTAGTGACCCTTTATCGTTCACATCCTTGGATAATTTTGCATTTCACAATAGAGAAGGAGAAATCACTCAAAAGATAAAGTTAGATCAAACTTCTTTGAATTTTTCAGGTATCAATGGTCGAGGTATACATGGCCATCCAATACATGATGGAGGTACTTATAGTGGACACCAATTCAATCCATAATTTCCAAAGTTGTTAGATTTTCACTCAAAGCAGAAAACAAAGAAAAAGATTATGCCCCCAGTCATCACTCTCTAAATCCTATGAAGGACATCATCAAAGAGCTCGAGGGAACATAATATGCAAAACTCTCAATGTGACTCAGTGAGCATACAAGGATGATTTAAACATGTCGTAGCGATTGTTTTTAGGTTGTTGATGTTTGTTGTTGCAAAACCCTTTTCTGGTGAGGAGACAAACTGATTGACTCAGATAGAGCTTTGGAAGGGTCTTGACTAGATATGACTCATCTGAAGATACTGAGGACTTTAGGATATGACCTTGATTTCTCCCAAGTTGAAACTTTGATAAGGGACAGACACTTGTCCTGATTTAATGCTCAGACCGACTTTATTGAAAA
The DNA here is from genome assembly GCA_027943335.1 of Chamaecyparis obtusa. Lineage (NCBI taxonomy): Eukaryota > Viridiplantae > Streptophyta > Pinopsida > Cupressales > Cupressaceae > Chamaecyparis > Chamaecyparis obtusa. Next base: position 129,180 of record BSBK01007893.1, read on the forward strand.
TAGGATGCGAAAGAAAATCGGGAGATATATACAAACTAAAGCAGACTAAAAGCTAGGAAAGACCAAGATTGCATTGATAGATGGAGCATTTTTGAACAAGTGGCGCATGTTTTCCAAGTTTTCACCATCTTGGCAGAGATTCTATTTTTGCTACCAAGGCGCCTGTTTCTAGGTTTTCACCAAGGCACTTTTTCCTTTTCTTCTTTTTTTTGTATTTTTCATGTTTTCAATTTTTTTGTACTTTTTTTTTTTTGTGTGTGTGATACATCAAGGCGCCTATTGCTAGGTTTTCACCAGGATGTTCATTTTTTTTTTCAGGACTTTTTCTGATTTTTCTAATTTTTTTAGGACATTTTTTAATACTGAATGCCTTAGGCGTAGAATTTCTTTAGATGTAGAACGTTGATTGGTTCTCAGAGCTATTCTCCTTCAGTCATTGAGAGTTGATAGGCTCCAAAGCCAAAAGTAGCAGTGATAACAAAGGGACCTAGCCAGTTGGGTTCAAACTTCCCCTTACGTTCTCTATGTGATTGATTTTTAGGATTCTCTCTCAAGACTAGATCACCTACCTGAAATTCTCTATGTTTGACTTTCTTGTTGTAGCCTCTAGACATTCTTTTCTGATATACTTTGAGATGATCATATGCTACTTGTCTGCACTCATCTAGTAGTTCAAGTTCTTGCAACCTAGACACTCTGTAGTCATCATCAGTTACTAGACCATGCATTCTGATTCTTAGTGATAGGATTTCAACCTCAATAGGTAGTACCACTTCAGACCCATAAGCTAAAGTGAATGGTGTAGCCCCAGTGGGTGTTCTGATACTTGTTCTATAGGCCTAGAGAGCTGGATTGATCATGAGATGCCAGTCTCTTCCTATTTTATTAACTATGTGATGTAAGATTTTCAATAGATTCTTGTTTGATGCTTTTGCTTGCCCATTCCCTTGAGGATAGTATTTGGACAACCAATGTTGTGTAATCTTGAATTTAGCGCACAAGGAATCCAAGTCTTTATTCTTGAATTTTCCACCATTATCTGTGACTATTGAATGTGGAATTCCATAGTGGCATATGAGGTAGTTCAGAATGAACATTGAAATTTTCTTGCCAATTGCTTGAGTCAAAGGAACTACTTCTACCCATTTTGTAAAGTAGTATGTAGTTGTAATGATATGGGTATGTCCATTGGAAGAATGTAGATATATAGCTCCAATGAGATCAAATGCCCATTGTTGAAAAGGCCATTGGAAGAATGCGGATATACAGCTCCAATGATTCCTTGGTGCATGAATCAAGTTCCCATGTACTTGGCACTTTTGATAGTTCTTTGCATATTTGATAGCCTCTTTTTCCATTTCAGGCCAATAGTACCCAGCCCTAATAAGTTTTTGAGCTAGTGTTAAACCGTTCAAATGTGATCCACATATACCATCGTGGACTTCCTCTAATGCATGTTGAGACTCTTCATGTTCTAAACACCTAAGAAGTTGATGAAGGGTGCTCCCCTTTATACCATAACATAAATAGAGAAACAACAACAATATGCAAGAACAAAAAATTGGCATCTTATTATCTCCAAAAATGTGGAATTACAAACTTTCAGAATTACAATATGCAAAAGCCACATGGGCATTCCCTTACAATATTTTGTAGGACAAAGCCTCAAATCAATACCCAGATCTACTACCCAGAACTATCCCGAACTGCCTAAGACAACACTATAGACCTTTCTTATATAGGCAATTTTCACTACCCAAGAAGGTTCCAGAAATTTAGCCCTTTAGGCCGAGTAGACATAGAATTATTTATTTTTCACAATTATTACAATAGGGTCAGCTCAAAAGAAATAAAAACTATGATTTTAGGTAACCCAACTTTCGGAGGCCATAACTTTTTAACTGTAACTCCTCTTTTCTATTGTAGCCACTTTTTGAAAATGCCATGACGAGATCTACAGTGCCTAACATGCGCTATGCTAGTCAACCAGGGGTCGACCACGATCCGGAGCCTCTAAGACCTTCAAAATTGACCTGAAAGATTTCATACCCAAAAACCTCAATAACTTCACCAATACTGATGATGTGGCAATGAAACTCAACTGGTAGGCTGAAATGACTGAGATGAACCTCCAACTGTGAAAACAAAACATTCCGAGATTATGTGACCAACTTACTAAAAGTAGTAAGTTTCCATAAATAGTAGCTCTGCACAAGATAGCCCTTATTGAAAAGCATACATAAATATTTTTGGGTGATGCAAGATTCCTCTTACACCTAGGATGCTCCTGCATCAAAGACCCGAGGTAATTTAAGAAGTGACCCTGTCACGACTCAGGTGTGCAAAGGAAAACCAAGACGATTAACCTCCTCCTTTGCTAGCCATGATGAATCTTCAATAGGTCATCCTTTCCATTTGACCAAATACTCTTCACATGTCTTGTTCCTTGTGCTTCTGCCAACATGACTATCCAGTATGTCTTCAATCTCCTTGATATCTGAATTGGTTGCTGGAATGCTCCACTATGTTGCTGTAACCTCATCTTCAACACCTCCTTCATGATACTCTGTTAGGTCTGAAACATTAAATACTGGTGAAATATTCAGCTCAGTAGGCAACTCGACCTCATATGCATTTCCTGAATCATGCTTCTTCAGTATCTTACATGGCACAAACTTCTTCATTTTCAACTTGTTATATGTACCAACTGGAAATCTTTCCTTTCGCAAATGAACCATGACTTCATCTCCAACCTGAAATTCCTTATGCCTCCTTTTCTCATCTGCCTTAGCCTTATACTACACATTCATCTTGATAATATGCTTCCTCACCTCCTCATGGATGTTCTTCAAATGTTCTGCAAAATCCTCAACTTCAGCACTACTTATTTCTCCTTTATCTATCTTCCTCAACTCAAATGCATTTATGGGACTACTTCCATATACAATCTGTGGATGATGTGATGAACTAAACTTCAAATCTATCTTCAACTCTTCACTTTCTACTAATGTTATTCTGTGTGCTACCTTATTTGGAAAACTGGTTCTTGGAATCAAGTCCATTTGATGACTAATCTTTCTTACTGGTGGTAATCCATCAGGCACATTATCAGATATAATATCCTGAAACTCATTCAATAATTCTGCAACTTCTACAAGTACATCTTCTACTTCCTCTTTCCTAGCCTTTGGAATTAAGGTAAAACACATATGCTCATGCCTCATACTATCTGAGAAATTTCCTCTATCAACAAAAGTTATTCTTGCATTACCACATACCTTTTCTTCTATTTCCTTCAATGGTTTTAGCTTATGTTGCACTCCATCCTTTGTCAAGGAATAGGTATTCGCACAACCATCATGTACAACACATCTGTCAAACTACCAAGGTCTACCCAAAAATATATGACATGCATCCATAGATATGATATCACATAGTACCTCATCTTTGTAACCATCGATCTTGAACTTCACTAGGCACTATTCAATGACCATGACCTTGTGGTCATCCTGCACCCAGGCAACCTGATATGGATGTGGATGTTTCTACCTCTTGAGCTTCAACTTTTCACCATCTCTTCTGACACCAAATTGTTAGTGCTTCCACTATCAATAATCACATCACAACATTTACCCTCACACTTGCATCTAGTGCGAAATAGGCTCCTTCTTTGCTCAGGTTCATTTTCACCACTCAACAGGACTCTTCTGTTAATCAGCGTTTCTCCTCTTTCAACATCTTCAGAATGTGATGATCTGGCATCTTCATCTACATATGCAACTCTGGCCTAGCCTTCGTTCCTCCTATCTGTCCCTCCTTGGCATTGAGGACATTCAAATGCCCTATGACCTTCTTCTCCACAGTGAAAACATGTTCCACGGAAGCCTCCTCTTCCAGATTCTTGTCCTCTTCCTCTTCCTCTCTAATCTCTATTATTCTAATCATGGAAATGATTGGAATTATCTCCTTTTTTATTTTGACTATTACTAGCCTCATCCTACTTTTTCAGATCTTCATTTCAGTCTCCATATGACTGTCCACTAGATCTTCCATCACGACCTCTTCCGCTTTGTCTACTCTCAAACTTCTTGTTCAACTTTTCCTCTACTTTTAGGGCAAACTGGTATGTCTCTTCAATACTGTTCATTCGAACCAGATTCAGCTCCTCCTGAATGCTCAACCTCAACCCATTAAGGTAACAGGAAACTTTCTCCTTGTCAGCTTTGGCATGGCCTATTTTGATGAGGATTCGATAGAACTCCTCTGTATACTCCTGAACAGATCTTCCTGCTTGCTTGAAACTTTACATTTTCTTCAGTAGGTCAAGCTCATAATCAACAGGGATGAACTATCACTTCAATTTATCCACCATCTGCCCCCATCTTTTGATTTTATCCTTTCCTCTTCTATTTCACTCCAACTGAATCTCTTGCCACCAAATCTTTGCATGACCCTTCAATCTGGCCTTCACAAACTTAACCCAATCAGGATCCTCAATATCTTCATACTCAAAGTATTCTTCACATTCATTGATCCAGTCGATCAATTCTTCTGGGTTAAGATTTCCAGAAAATGTCAGAACCTCAATCTCAAGTCTCTTCCCGATCTTCAAAATGGCTTGAAAAAGTCTTTCTTCCTCCTGGTTCACAACTTTGACTTCTCCTTCTTGATCTTCTTCTTCGACTTCATCCTCACTTTCATTTCTGACATTAAGATTCATTCCTCTGTGAATCTCCTCTTGCAATGCTCGCACTTGTCTCTTTAGTTCCCTAACCTCAGGTGTTACAACACCAGCTCTTCCACCACGTTCCCTTCATGGAGGCATTTTTGTGCTTCTTGCTGAAACTCTAACCACGGTCCTGGTGCAAACTACCTCACAATCGGCTATCTGTTTACACAGAAACCATAATCCACGGTCCTGGTGTAAACTGCCTCACAATCAGTGATCTATTTACACACTCAAGAACTCCTACTCTGATACCACTTGATGAAGGGTGCTCCCCTTTATACCACAAACACATAACAGAAACAGAGAAACAACAACAATATGCAAGAACAAAAAATTAGCTTCTTATTATCTCCACAAATGTGGAATTACAATATGCAAAGCCACATGGGCATTCCCTTACAATATTCTATAGGACAAAGCCTCGAATCAATACCCAAATCTACTACCCAGAACTGTCCCGAATTGCCTAAGACAACACTACAGACCTTTCTTATATAAGCAATTTCCATCGCCCGAGAAGGTTCCAAAAATTTAGCCCTTTAGGCCGACTAGACATAGAATTATTTATTTTTCACAATTATTACAATAGGGTCGGCTCAAAAGAAATACAAAATATGATTTTAGGTAACCCAACTTTCGGAGGCCATAAATTTTTAACCGTAACTCCGTTTTTCTATTGTAACCACTTTTTGGAAATGCCATGACGAGATCTACAATGCCTGACATGCGCTAGCACCAATCAACTGGGGGTCGACCACGATCTGGAGCCTCTAAGACCTTCAAAATTGACTTGAAAGATTTTGTACCCAAAAACTTCAATAAATTCACCAATGCTGATGATGTGGCAATGGAACTCAACTGGGAGGCTGAAATGACTGAGATGAACCTCCAACTGTGAAAATAGAACATTCTAAGATCATATGACCAACTTACTAAAAAGTAGTACGTTTCCATAAATAGCAGCTCTGCATAAGATAGCCCTTATTGAAAAGCATACAGAAATATTTTTGGGTGATGCAAGATTTCTCTTACACCCAGGATGCTCTTGCATCAAAAGTGTACCATCTAGACTCCATTTGTATAGATCATTACCAATGATGACATACCGTGATGCGTTTCGGATAAGGTATCATTTCTCATGTGATTTGAAAGTATTAGGGATGATTTGGTCTTGAAGGTAGGAGAAGAGATGTTTGTATATGTAAGAATCATGATCAACAATAGTGTAGATCATGCGGGTTTTGGGGGAATCATATGCAAGGAACGAAAATGCTTCCACCAGGAACTCGTAACGTAGTTCATGTTCGGGCTGCTGTAGTAGAGATGATAGTGTTTCCATAGCATCAACAACCTTGTTCTCCATTCTAGGAATCTGCTCAAATGTGATAGATATGAAATATTTCTTTTAAGTCATCTACCATGTGTTTGTATGGAACAAGTTTCTCATCTTTTATCTGGTACACATCATTGACTTGGTGTATGACTAACTATGAGTTTCCATGAATGTGTAATTCTATCACTCGCCATTCTATTGTTATCTTCATGCCATTAAGTAGAGCTTCATATTCAACAATATTGTTTAAGGAAATTTTATTTTGAATGCTTTAGGTATTGAGTAACCTTGTGTAAGATCCATCAAAGAAAAGATGCCAAGTTTGAGAAGATATGTGCATGAAGGATGAATCAAGAAATTCCATCTGTAATGGTGTATCATCAAACATTGGTGCTTCACCCAACTGATTTGCAATGACTTTTCCTTTCATAGCTTTCCTTTCAACATATTCTATGTCAAATTCACTCAATAGCATCACCCATTTAGCTAGTCTACCTGTGAGGGAAGCTTTACTCAATAAGTATTTCAATGGATCTATCTTAGCTATCAATTGTGTAGTATGAGCTAACATGTAGTGTCTCAGCTTTTGTAATGCAAAGATGACAGCTAGACACACTTTTTCTATCATGGAATAGTTCTTCTCATAAGCTACCAATGTTCTGCTAATGTAGTAAATAGCTCTCTTTCATGTTTTCATCATGTTGAGCTAGTAATGCCCCCAGTAATGTATCAGTGGTGGAGACATACATAATCAATGGCTTCCCTTGAATAGGACATCAAAATAGGAGGATTTGAAAGATATTGCTTGATGTGATTAAAGTTCTTTTCACACTCCTCATTCCATGTAAAAGTCACACCTTTATGTAATGTCTTTGTGCAAGGTTGTGATATATCTGCTAGTTGAGATATGAAACGTCTAATTGATTGCACCATTCCTTGTAAGGTTCTCATTTGACTGATATTTTTAGGAGGTTGCATCTCCATGATAGCTTTGACTTTAGTACGATCTACTTCAATGCCCTTCTTTGAAACAATATAGCCTAGGAGCTTTCCCGAAGTAACACCAAAAGCACACTTTTAAGGGTTCAGTCTGAGACTAAACTTCTCCATTCTATCCAATATTTTGCTCAAATCATTCAAATGTTCTAATCTTATCATAGACTTAGCTAAGTTGTCATCAACATAGTCTTCCATAGTTCGATGCATCATATCGTGAAAGATAGATGTTATAGCCTGTTGATATGTAGCACCAGAATTCTTAAGACCAAATGGCATGACATTCCAACAAAAAGTACCCCATGCACATGTGAAAGTCATTTTCTCCTAATCTTTTGGAGAAATTTTGATTTGGTTGTATCCTAAGAAACCATCCATTAAAGAATACATTTCGAAGCCCGCAGTCATATCCACTATCATATAGATGTTTGGTAGTGGAAAGTCATCCTTAGGGCATGCTTTGTTTACATATCTGAAGTATGTGCATACTCTAATAGATTTGTCAGATTTTGATACTAGAAAAATGTTGGAGATCCATTCATCATAATCAATAACTCAGATAAATCTGACTTTTAGTAACTTTTCTAGCTCATCTTTGACTAGGAGTGCAACATGTGGATGCATCTTTCACAATTTCTATTTAACAGATTTGACTCCTAGAGCTATAGAAAGATGATGCATTATCAAATTGGGATCTAACCCTGGCATATCTCAATACTTCCATGCAAAGTTGATCTTCTTTTCTGTTATGAAAGTAGTGAATGCTTGTTTCTCTTCCTCTGATAGGGATTGTGCTACATGAATCAGTTGTGGTTCTTCTATTGTACCCAAGTTGATAGATTGAGTGGGTTCTATCAGTACCAGAGATTTGTCCTATAAATGACTTGGAAGGACATCAAATATCTCATCCTTAGACACCTCAGAGAGGTTTTCACCTTTGGATACATCTTTTGTTTTTACTATTTTAGGTTCTGAGACTGTCACAAAGTGGTTTTCACCCTCAGATTTCTTTTTCTTTTTGCCTTTGTTACTCTAATTGAGATGTTTGATATTTGACTCTGTCATGCTAATGCTAGGTTCACTGATGGAAGTCATCATAGGTTCCACTTCATTGAGGTAGCAGGCAAGAGCATACTCATTTTGAAAGGTATGGATATCTCAGTTTGGATCGATAGCTATTTGGTCTATAAGCTCTGGATGTTGGATAGTCAATGTAGGGGAGGATTGGGAAATGGTGTTCATGCATATGGTGTTGTCATCATTGGTCCTAACCTGACTCTCAAATTCAAAGGTGATATTACTACTTAGAATGTTCAATTCACAAATAGTCTCAATGTCATTATTGGATCCCACTTCAGCCATAGGTGGATCAAACTCGCTAAGTTTTTCATTTCTCTCTAGACTCATGTCAGTTTTAGGTGAATAGTGGTGAATGACATCAATGTGTTTTCAGTGATAAGCGCATCATCTTCTGGAATGACTCCCCATTCATAGTCATTTGATTCTTCATCTGGATCTCTGAGAAATTTGAGAACATGTGTAAAGTCAAGACGAATCCCCCAAGCAAGATTGCCTTCAGATTCTGAGCAGAATTCATATTCATGGGAGTCTGTTTCAGAATCACTATTGTATCCCAAGTGTTCAACTATTGTGGTAGGTTTACCTTCTTCTTGTTTAGTAGTAGGTTCTTATGTATCTACTACATTGATATTCTCCTTAGGTTTTTCTTCATCTTTAAGAAGATCTAGTATTTCTTGAGGTAAACATTCATAAGGAATAAGATCAATGGTGTCTAAATTATCATTATCTGATTGTGGTATTTCTTCCTCTTGCTAAGTTTCTATTGATGGTTCAATCTTCTCTAAGACATGTGGAGAATTTTTGCTGAGATGAAAAGGCTTCTTTTGATATCCCAAGCTTGTAGTATCTTTGGTTATCCTTCCACAGTGTTCAATTGGTTTTATAATGCCTTTGCCTCTTGTTCCTAGAGGTTCTTTTCCAGTGTATCCCATTTTAGACATATAAGTTTGTGACCTAGTCCATAAGATTCAACAGGGGTTTTAGGTATTTTAGAGTCACATTTTTTAATTGTCTAGGATTGAGACTCATCTTTGTATAACCATGCTAATATAGCTTCTTCCTCATTAGATTCTTGCTTGGACACTTTCTCCGTGATAAAACTTCCATTAAATATGACTTGAGATTCTTTAGTTGTAGGTTTCACCTTGTTTGAAGGTTGTCCATAAGATTTTGGGGACAACGAGAGAGATGTGAGAGATAAGATTGGTTCCATAGTATATTCTCCCATGCCTGTGTCCTTGATTTTGACTTCTTTAGCAATGTCTTCCATCTTGGATATTGATGCAATATCTATTTGCTTGGGGAAAGATTATGTATTATGTGGAACAAGTTTGTCAGCACTTTCTTTCAAGGCATTGCAAGATGTAGATATGTCAGCTGGAATTGTTACCTCTACTCCATCATAAGGAAACTTCACACATTGATGGTATGTTGATGGAATAGCTTGCATTTCATGTATCCAAGGTCTCCCTAGAAGAATGTTGTAAGCCAATGGAAGATCTAGAACTTGACAAGTAATGTCTTTGATAACTGGTCCTGTTCTGATAGGTAGGACAATTGTTCCTTTGGAATATCTTTCTTGCTCATCATATGCTTTTATGGTTATCTTCTTTTTAGGATCAATAGCATCTTCTGATAATCCCAGTTGTGTGATCAATTTGTAGGAGCAGATATTTAGACCAACGCCTCCATTTATCAAGACACATTTGTCATGACGGTTTTGGATCAAGACTTCAATGTGCAAGGGCTAGTTATGCGGATGACTCAAAAAATTGTCATCTTCCTCTAAAAATGAGATATACTGGGGTGATGTCAGATGACCAACCATAGTCTAGAATCTGTGTAGATCAAGTTTGACAGGAACATTGGAACTGAGCAGGGCTTTGTCCAGAATAGCTCTATGAGCAGGAGATATCCAAAGCAACTCAAACATGGATGTTTTTGCATTGGTATGCTGGAGTTGTTGGACAATACTATATGATGTTGGGCTGGTCTCTTTAGGATTTGATGATTTTGAGGTAGCCCTCTATTTAGAAGTAGATGAAAGATTGAAAGGCATCTTAGGGGCATTTGATGAACCCAATTTTTGTCCTTGTAGATGTACCTGAGCTTGTGATCGAGTTACTACTTTTGCTGATTGATTATCTCTATCTCTTTTTACAATAGTGATGACATTGCAATGTTCAGATAGGCATGGTTCAACCATGTTGATGACATCATTCTTTCTAGAGTAGGCATAATTGACTTTAGCACCCATGTTAGGCTTAGAAGATGAATCTCCTTGATTATGCTTTGGAAATGGTTCCGTGAATGTTGTATGATCATTGTTGGTTTTATGATTGTCAATTACAATTTCTCCTTCATCAATTTTCTCTTGAATAAGATTTTTTAAGCGCATACAATTATTGGTTTTATGACCTTTGTTTCGATGAAAGTCACAGAACTCAGTCTTTTTCCACCATTTAGGTTTAACTTTAGGATCATATGGTTTTATCTCAAGCAATGTGATGATTTTGTTTTCCAATAGTCTTTTCATGGAAAATTCTAAGGACTCCCCAAAGAAGTAAACTCGCGCTTTGGTTTTATAACCCAAGGTTTATAGTCATTAGACTTTTTAGTAGATTCAGATGCCTATTATTCAGAAGCTTTTATGGCTTCAGTGCCCATGGTGAGATTGAATGCAAGTGCCTTTGATGGAGCACTGATGTGATCAACAACACCATCTATTACAACATTCTTGTTCTTATTCCAGAATTTGACTTTATCTTTGTTGTTGGAACTAGAACCAGATTCATACTTTCTATCTTTGTTAATCGATATGTCTCCCTTACGAGAAAGCACATTTTTAATTTTTATGGAATTTTCTACCATTTTCTCAAAAGAAGTATGATTTTTCATTTGTAGATGATAATTGAGTTCTGAAATCAGATTGTTCACGAAGATCTCGAGTTTTTCAATTTTTGGAATAGATTGAGCATAGAGTGAAAACTTATTCCTCCATCGTTTGAGGAAAGTTAGGAAGGGTTCTCCTATCTTTTGTTTCAGATTGCAGATATCAATCATAGTAAATGTATGTTGAATATTGTATGATTATTGTTGGTAGAACAATTTGATTAACTCCTCAAAAGTTTTGATTGTTGGAGGCATTTTAGAGAACTAATGAATGGCTGCTCCTCCTAGAGATTGAGGGAAAAGATGCATTAGGTAGGTTGGCTCATGTATGAACTCCATGGATTGAGTACAGAATTATCTTACATGATCTTGGCAGTCAGAGCTTCCATCATATTTTTCATATTTCAGTATCACTCTTTTTGGGAATGGTGGCATGTACAAGTTTTTTTCAAATAGAAAGGGGCGTAGAGCCTCCATAGAAAATTCTTTAGGTTCTTTCTCTTTCTCCATCTTGTTTAACTTGACTTGCATAGCATGCATCTGTTTCATCATGGTTGTGATAGGAGTTTCTTCCTCTTGAGTGATGCTATCTTCAACATTAAAGTTTGGAGGAAGTTTGGCTCCTTGTCGAGCTAGTTCTAAGAAGTAAGCCTCTTTCTCTTCTTGTAGGAAATGTTTCATCATTTTGCGAAAGTCATCATCATTTCTATACCGCTCAATTTTAGATGGCGTTGGTTCAGGATTGTAATACCCCAAAAATGGGCTATAGGTTCATAAACCTCCTACATCTTCAAATCGAATGAAATCGACATCAAAGTGCTAACCTAAGGCACATCTACACATTATCAAATTTAATTGATTTTATCCTAAAATTTTACATCGAGGAATATTCCTTTTTATCCTAATTATCTTTAATTTAATAATTATTTGGTGATAAATTCTATTTATCCTAAAGTTTGATTAATTGAATATTTTGAATATTTAATTAATTAGATTTAATACTGCCACTTAATTATTTAATTAAATTTATTCCTAAATTGTATTATTTCATTTTGGCAATAAATAAAAAATCTCATGACTAATTGGTTAAATTCTTATTTAATTAATTCATGTCAATTGTCAAATTTAATAATATAGTTTTTGAATAAAAGTTTGATTTAATAATTGATTAACCCATAAATCAATTGTTTTAATTCAAAAATCAATTAAGTTGAGAATAAATCACTTTATTTTTAAAATTAATTTATAATTATATCATGCACAATCAGAAAAGCATGCAACTAGAAATTAACAATCAATTTTAAAATTGAAACTCAACATCTGATGATGAGTTGAAATCTGATCTAAACTCTATTTTGAGTTAAACAATGCTTTTGCATGATTTTTGTGAGTTAATTATCTCTGATTTCCTGATAACTCAAAAATCAACCTGAGTTTATCAAGAGTGATTTATGGCTTTTCTCCTACATCCTCAAAGCCCTAGATTTCTATAAAATCAAGGCTCAACTCTTCATAATTATATCATCAACACTCAAATTTGCACAATTACTCTGGCGAATTGGTGATTGAAGGATTAAGCACTTGCGGCAGGCGATTTGTGAGATCTTTCATAGTTGATCATAGTTTCCATAGTTTTCATATCATAGCATTCATTTTTATTCATATCATTCTTAGATTAAATCTGCATTCAATTTCATTAATCTAGCTTAGATTCATATAGTTTTTCATATTATTGCACAGAAAATACAAAAAAATAGATTAAATCTGCATTCATGTAGTCTTTCATCTTTTGCATTCAAATTCTTCATTTAGGTGTCACATTGTCACTAATCTTGATTTCAATCTGAGAACATCATACTTGCACCTACTAGAAGGTAGTAAATCGTCTGGTTAGCTTAGTTTCATTCACTTGTAGATTTTGATTTCGCTAACCTCTAATGTTTTACTGAAGTGTTGTGTCCGTAGCTAGGTACAATTTTCACACACACACATCTATGGCACGCACCGTGGGGCCCTGAAATGGGTTTCCCTTCTGTTCTATCAATTTTCTATCTTTTTCTATCAAAATAGTGATTTTTAATTTTCTATCTGTACTTCCATACATCCATGTATGGCACGAGATTTTTCATTGCATCGCGTGAAGTTTCATTGGTTTTAGCACTTCCTTGCTTAGGACCGCATCCTTTGTCACGCGAGACCATATCCTTCCTCGTCCGAGACCACATCCTGACTCGCGTGAAATTTTACATCTAGAGACACAAAATCTATAGATCTGTACTTTCAAATTATTGATTTTTGACGCTTACTATTTGCTGTTGATTTGTCTTGATTCTGTACTTTCAAAGACATCATAATAATAGATTGTAGGGTTTTCGAATGTGTGCTAAATTCTAGATTGCAAAGCATTGGAACTAAGGTATTCTACTATGATTTGATAACACTTCAATTTGGATTAAAATGAACTCTCATGTGTCAAGCTTGTGTGACCTTTTTTGCTTTCATATTACAGACTTCATTTTGGGCTATAAAACGAACATAGATTTTCTTTCTACATATCTATTACACATAGTAAATAGGCCCTATGAACACTATTTGTGGATGATCTTGAGAGAGTAGGCTTCTTTCGCTTGTTCACGCATGAAAAGCTCTTCTTGATGAAAGATCCCCTTGTAGGTAGGGAGGATACTGAGGATTGTCTTGCGTTCTACTAGATTTTTGAGTCTTCAACTTTTGATCGATACATTCTCTCTCCAGAGAGGTTGATAGATCATAAGCGGTTGACATCCTAGATCTTTGTGAGATAATTTCAGTCTTAGCATGTCAGATCTATCTGTCCGCTTTGTTTTGGTGAAGTGAAGAGGCTAAGGGATTATGCTCTACTTCCTTTTTGGATAGTACCATAAACCCAGATCCTTGAATCTGATCTAGTCACCCTGTGGTATCTTTTGTGAGTCACCTTTAGAGAGGGTTAACCATAGTGGACATTTCCTTAATTGGATCAACCACGTGGATGGAACCTTAAGCAATAATAGCTATTTTTGTCATGGTAGTAGTAGCCACTATATAAATGTCCTTGTGGAGGAAATCTTCACATGTGTGGTCTCTTGTTGGGCTGTCAGATCTCCCTAGCAGATCCTGATTGATTAAATTCTCAGACTGTGTCAAAACCCTAGTGCACTTGGATTAGAGTTCGCCCTCTTGAGATCACAAAATTTGTAGAGTCAGACCATTACTACAAACCCTAGTGAGGCCAATTATTCATTTTCTAGGAATATGTGCATTATTGGAAAACTTTTTGGAACATACACAAGTAGCATTTCTGGGGATTAGCACAATAAGTCACTATTGCTTGTTCATGCGCAAGGTTGCTTTTTCCCTTGTTTATTATTTTTAGATGATTGATTGCTTCCCTTTGCTTATTGTTTTGTGTGTTTTCTATCTATTTTATTTTTGAAAACAAATGATCCCAAACTATTACATGAATCTACAAACCTGGACAGAGAAAATCTTGCAAATAAACGGATTCTAAATTTTTTTTGAAGAATTGCAAAATCTGAAAAAAAATCCTTTTCTGGTGTAAGAACTAAATATTCTATCAGAGAACAACCAGCACTGTGTCTCAAAATTTGTGCCTCAAAAACTATGCCAAAACTATCAAACTTTGTCCTTTTATCGCACGAGATTTTAGTTTTCTGAGCATTTCCTCACACGAGACAACATATTCTCACGTGCAGCCTGGTACTTCCTCATGCGGGGCAACATTTTCTCACACGAGACTGTCCCCAAATTTTCAAAATAGCAAGCTTATTCCCACCAATTGGTCAACTTTCTGTTAGATCTTATTTTTGTCTAGGGTCTATATGCCTATTTTCCTATTGCACACTGCCTGAAACTGGATGTCTAGAGTTGAGAAACAAATCCCAGAATCTGTCAAATAAATCATTGTGTCAAAAATAGAGTAGAACCTATAACAAATCCATTCATTTTCCTAAAGTGGTCTCTTGAGTCTAATTTAGCTTTCTGATTTATCGATTTGAGTCTTTTTCATCTAGTGTCAAAACCTTGTCAAAATTATCTTCAAATTCAGTCTTCTTACAAAATGACTAAGTGTTGTGAAATTGTGCTTTCCATCTATTGGGCATCTACCCATACTATTATGTCATAGTATCCTTCATTTATGTCCGATCTAATCTTCAATCAATTCAATCTTGACAAGGTTGCATCATTTGATCTTCTTGAATCAAGTCATTCTTCAGTTTCCTTCATCTTGCTCTCTTGCTTCACCCAAGGTTAATGGTGGAAACTTGAGCTTCATCACATAAGAAATCTGAAGAAGCATCTCATACCTTACCTCTATCTACTCACATGGGTCCAACCTTTGATGAACTCTACAATTCAGGTCTTTACGAAGACGACGGTCTTGGCAATCTTCGATTAAAAATTGGTTACATACCCCCTCCTCCATCAATCCAAGGAGTCAATCAAAAATTTCTACATCAATCTATTCTAGGGAGTCCTAAAACTCCTAACATGTCTCATGGAGGGACAAATCATGGGTCTCAAGGACATCACTCTCAACATGGTATGGATCAAGAACCCACACCTTCTGAAATTGCTCGATATCAAAATTATGATGACTTCAAGAAAATGATGAGGCATTTCTTGAAGGAAGATAGAGAGACATACTTCCTAGATTTAGCTCATCAAGGAACTAAACTTCCTCCCAACTTTAATGTTGAAGATATCATTACAAATGAGGAAGAAACTCCAATCACCGCTATGATGAAATAGATGCATGCCATGCAAGTCAAACTTAACAAACTTGAAAAAGAAAAGGAACCTAAGGAGTTCTCCATGGAAGCTCTATGTCCTTTTCCATTTGATAAAGACTTGTACATGCCACCATTCCCTAAAAGAGTGGAGATGCCTAAATATGATAAGTATGATGGAAACTCTGATCCTCAAGATCATTTCAAAGAATTTTGTACTCAATCTATGGAGTTCATGCATGAACCAACCTACTTAATGTGTCTTTTCCCTCGATCTCTAGGAGGGTCAGCTATTCATTGGTTCTAAAAAAATCCCCCAACTATCAAAACTTTTGAGGATTTAATCAAACTATTATATCAACAATACTCCTACAATATCCAGAATCCAATCACTATGATTGATAGTTGCAATCTAAAACAATACTCAAGAGAACCATTCCTGAATTTTCTCAAAAGATGGAGGAAGAAATTTTCTCTATATGCTAGACCCATTCCAAAAACTGAGAAGCTGGAAATCTTCATCAACAATCTTGTTCCAGAACTTAACTACCATTTTCATATGCAAAATCATACATCCTTTGATAAGATGGTAGAAAATGCTATTAAAATTGAGAAAGTACTTGTACAAAAAGGAGACATATCACTTCAAAAGGACAAGTATGAATCTGGATCTAGCTCTAAAGACAAAGGCAAAAATTGGAACAAGAAGAAAGGTTTTGTCACAGACGGTGTTGTTGATAATATATGTGCCCCATCTAAGGAACTTGATTTCAATCTCACTGTTGGCACCCAAGCCATCAAAGCTTCTGAAGCTAAAGCAACAAAATCTAACAAGAAGCCACCTACTTATAAACCTTGGGCTACAGATCCTAACCACAAATTCAATTCTCTTGGAGAGTCCTTGGAATCTGCCATGAAAACTTTGTTGGCTAACAACATCATTTACTTGGCTGAGATCCAACCATTTGATCCTAAACCTAAACCAAAATGGTGGAAAGAGACCAATTTCTATGAATTCCATCGTAATAAGGGTTATAAAACCAATAACTGCATACACTTGAAACACCTCATACAAGATAAAATTGATAATGGAGAAATCACGATTGACAATCATAAAAGCAATAATGATCATACAACATTCACGGAGCCATTTCCAAAACATGGTAAAGAAGATTCTTCTTCTCAGCCTAATATGGGTGCTAAAGTCAATTATGCCTACTCTGGAAACAATGATGTCATAAATATGGTTGAACCATGCCTATCTGAGTGTTGCAATGTCATCACAATTGTAAGAAGAGATAGACAAAATCAATCAGCAAATGCAGTTACTCAATCACAAGCTCAGGCACATCTGCAAGGACAAATGTCAGATTCATCCAATGTCCCTAAGATGCCTTTTAATCTTTCATCTGCTTCTAAATAGAAGGCTACATCTAAATCTTCAAATCCTAAAGACACGAGACCAACTTCATACAGTATTGTCCAACAACTCCAGCATACAAATGCAAAAATATCCATGTTTGAGTTGCTTCGAATATCTCCAGCTCATAGAGCCATTCTAGACAAAGCTCTACTTGGATCCAATGTTCCTGATAACCTTGATTTAGATAGATTCTAGACTATGGTTGGTCATCTCACGTCTCCACAGTATATCTCCTTTTCAGAGGAAGATGATAATTCCTTGATTCATCCACATAACCAGCCCTTGCACATTGAAGTCTTGATCCAAAACCATCGTGTCAAACGCGTGTTGATAGATCAAGGCGCTGGTCTCAACATTTGTTCTTATAGCTTGATCACACAATTGGGATTCTCTGAGGCTACCATTGATCCTAAGAAGATAACTATCAAAGCATATGATGAGCAAGAAAGATCTTCCAAGGGAACTATTGTCTTACCTATCACAACATGACCCATTATCAGAGACACCATATGTCAAGTTCTTGATCTACCTTTTGCCTACAACATCCTTCTAGGAAGACCCTAGATACATGAAATGAAAGCTATTCCTTCCACATACCATAAATGTGTAAAATTTCCTTATGAAGGAGTAGAGGTGATGATTCCAGTTGACCTATATACAACTTGCAATGCTTTGAAATAAAGTGTTGATAAACTTGTTCCTAATAACAAAGAATCTTCCACTAAGCAGCTAGATATTGCTTCAACCTCTAAAATGGAAGACATTGCAAAAGAAGTCAAAATCAAAGACAATGGTATGGGAGAATACACAATGGAACCTATTTTATCTCTCACATGTCCCCATTGTCCCCTAAATCTTATAGACAACCTTTTGACAAAGTGAAACCTACAGCTAAAGAATCCCAGGTCATATTCAATGGAAGCTTTGTCACAGAGAAAGTATCTAAACAAGTGTTTGAGGAAGATGAAGTTGTGCTTGCATGACTATACAAGGATGAGTCTCAATCCCAATCAGTCTAGAAATGTGACTCTACTTCAAGTAAAATTCCTCAAAAGTCATATGGACCAGGGGAAAAATTAATCACAAAAATGGGATATACTAGAAAAGGTCCTCTTGGAATACAAGGTAAGGGTCTTCTATCACCTCTTGACCACCATGGTCGAACCAACAAGGATACAAAAAGTCTAGGATATAAGAATAAGCCTTTTTATCTTAACAAGAACTCACCACATGTCTTAGAATAGATTGAGCCATCCACAACAAATCAACTAAAGGAAGAAACAATTGAACAATCTGACAATGATGATTCAGACATCATGAGCACTTGCCTAAAGAAATAAAAGACCTCCTTGAAGCTGAAGATGATCCAATAAAAAGAATCAATGTAGTAGAAACACAAGAACCTACTATAGAAAAGGAGATAGTTGCACCACAAGAACCAGCTGATCTCGAAGACAATCAAACAAACAAAGAAGAAGGTGGTAGTTATTCTAAGATAGATTCTCATGAGTATGAATTCAAATCAAAATTTGATGGTAACTCTTTTTGGGGTATCCATCCTATCTTTACTCATGTTCTTAAATTTCCTAGAGGCATAGATGAAGAATTAAATGACTATGAATGGGGATTCATTCTAGAGGAAGATGAGCTTATCATAGAAAAATATATTGATGTTGTTCACCAATATGCACCTAAACCCGATGTAATTCTAGAGAAAAATAATGAACTTAACGAGTCTGATCCACCGATGGTTGAAGTGGACTTCCACAATGACATTGAGCCTATTCATGAATTGAACATCTTAAGTTGTAATATCACCTTCAAACTTGAGAGTCGGGTTAGGACCAATGATGACATATCCATATCCGTAAACACTATTTCCCAATCTTTCACCACTTTAACTATCTAACATCCTAAACTTCTTGACCAAACCTCCATGAATCTTAGCCAAGATATTTATACCTTTCCAAATGACTACGCCCTTTCTTGCTACCTCAATGCAGTTGAGCCTATGAGGACTTCCATCAATGAATCGAGTGTTAACATGACAGAGTCAGACATCAAGTATCTTAGTCAAAAGAATAAGAGTAAAAATAAAAAGAAAAGGAGTTCTAAGGGTGAAAACCACTTTGTGGCAATCTCAAAACCTACAAAAGTAAAAATAAAAGACGTATCTGAAGGTGAAAACCTCTCTGAGGTGGCTAAGGATGAGATATTTGATATCCTTCTGAGTCATTTACATGACAGATCTCTAGTTCTAATTGAGCCCATTCAATCCATCAACTTGGGAACAGAAGAAGAACCACAGTTGATCCATGTAGCACAATCCTTATCAGAAGAAGAAAGGAAAAAATTTACCACATTCTTAACAGAAAAGAAGATCAAATTTGCATGGAGATATTCAGATATGCCAGGGTTGGACCCTAATCTTATAATGCACCATTTATCTATAGCTCCAGGGGTCAAACCTGTTAAGAAGAAATTAAGAAAGATGCTTCCACATGTTGCACTCTTGGTCAAAGCTAAATTAGAGAAACTACTAAAAGTTGGATTCATCCATTTCATTGATTATGCTGAATAGATCTCTAATATTGTACCTATTTCTAAACTAGATAAATCAATCAGAGTACACACAAATTTTAGAGATGTAAACAAAGCATGCCCTAAGGATGATTTTCCATTACCTAATATTGATATGATAGTGGACATGACTGCAAGCTTTGAGATGTATTCTTTGATGGATGGTTTTTCTGGATACAACCAAATAAAAATTGCTCTAGAAGATCAAGAGAAAACTACTTTCACATGTGCGTGGGCTACCTTCTATTGGAATGTCATGCCATTTGGGCTTAAGAATGTTGGTGCTACATATCAAAGAGCTATGACATATATCTTTCATGACATGATGCATCGAACTATGGAGGATTATGTTGATGATACTTTGGCAAAATCTATGATGAGATTTGAACATCTAAATGACTTGAGAAAAATACTAGATAGAATGGAGAAGTTTAGTCTCAGACTGAACCCTAAGAAATGTGCTTTTGGTGTCACTTCTAGAAAGCTCTTAGGCTACATAGTTTCAAAGAAAGGAATTGAAGTGGATCTAGCTAAAGTTAAAGCCATCATGGAGATGCAACCTCCCAAGAATATCAGTCAAATGAGAACATTACAAGGGAGAGTACAATCTATTAGATGCTTCATCTCTCAGCTAGCAGACATGTCACAACCTTTCACAAAGAAATTACATAAAGATGTGACCTTTGCGTGGAATGAGGAATGTGAAAAGAACTTTAATCATATCAATAAATATCTATCAAATCCTCCTATTTTGATGCCTCCTATACAAGGGAAGCCATTGATCTTATATGTCTCCGCCATAGATGCATCACTAGGGGCATTACTAGAACAGCATGATGAGAACAAGAAGGAAATAGCTATATACTATACCAGTAGAACATTGGTAGCATATGAGAAGAACTATTCCATGATTGAGAAATCTTGTCTAGTTGTGATCTTTGCATCACAGAAACTGAGACATTATATTTTAGCTCATACCACTCATTTGGTAGCTAAGATTGATCCACTAAAGTACCTCCTAAGCAAAGCTATCCTCACGGGTAGATTAGCTAAATGGGTCATGCTCTTAAGTAAATTTGACATTGAATATGTTGAAAGAAAAGATATCAAAGGAAAAGTAATTACAGATCAACTAGCTGATGCACCTTTGTTTGATGATACACCAATGCAAATGGAATTCCCAGATTCCTCTATCATAAATCTTTCTTCTAGAGCATGGTAGTTATTCTTTGACAGCTCCTATAAATAGAACGGATCTAGAGTAGGCATATTTTTTATTACACCTCAAGGATACTCAATCTGTAAAGCATTCAGAATCAAGTTTCCTTGCACAAACAATATTGCTGAATATGAAGCCCTTCTTAACGACATGAAGATAGCAATTGAATGGAGAGTAACATAATTACACATTCATGGAGACTCACAACTTATCATACACCAAGTTAGTGATGTGTACCAAATGAAAGATGGAAAGTTGATCCCATACAAGAGAATGGTAGATGATCTAAAGAAATATTTCATATCTATCACCTTTGAGAAAATACCTAGGATAGAGAACAAGGTTGTCAATGCTATGGCAATGCTATCTACTTTATTACAGCAACCCGAACATGAGCTACGCTACGAGTTCCTGGTAGAAGCACTATCTTATCCCGCATATGATTCCCTCGAAACTTGTGTGATCTACACTATTGTTGGTCATGATTCATCCCAATACAAAAACCTTTTATCCTATCTCCAAGACCAAATCATTCCTGATTCCTTCAACTGTCATGAGAAATGATACCTTATCTGAAATGCATCCTGGTATGTCATCATTGGTCATGATCTATACAAACGAGGTCTAGATGGTACACTCCTTAGATGTTTAGAATGGGAAGAGTTTCAATGTGCATTAGAGGAAGTCCACGAAGGTATATGTGGGTCACACTTGAATGGTTTAACACTAGCTCAAAAACTTATTAGAGCTAGGTACTATTGGCCTGAAATGGAAAAAGAGGCTATCAAGTTTGCTAAGAACTGTCAAAAGTTCCAAGTACATGGTAACTTAATTCATGCACTAGGGAGAGATCTAATTCCATTTACTACACAATGGCCTTTTCACCAATGGACATTTGATCTTATAGGAGCCATACATCCTAATTCTCCTAATGGACATACCCATATCATTATAGCTATAGACTATTTCACAAAATGGGTAGAAGCAGTCCCTTTGACTCAAGAAATCAAAAAACAAATTTCAATGTTCATTCTGAACTACATCATATGTTGGTATGGTATTCCACACTCTATAGTCACAGATAATGGTGGTCAATTCAAGAACAGAGACTTAGATGATTTATGTGCTAAATTCAAGATTACACAACATTGGTCATCAATCTAATATCCTCAAGGGAATGGACAAGAAGAGGCTTCAAATAAGAATCTATTGAAAATATTGCATTGCACGGTTAATAAGATAGGAAGAGACTGGCATCTCATGATCAATCCAGCTCTTTGGGCCTATAGAACAAGTATCATAATACCCACTAGGGCTACACCATTCACTTTAGTTTATGGGTCTGAAGTGGTACTGCCTATTGAGGTTGAAATCCCATCACTAAGAATCAGAATGCATGGTCTAGTAACTGATGATGACTACAGAGTGTCTAGGTTGCAAGAACTTGAACTACTAGATGAGCGCAAACAAGCAGTGTATGATCATCTCTGAGTATATCAGAAGAGAATGTCTAGAGGCTACAACAAGAAAGTTAGACACAGAGAATTTCAAGTTGGCGATCTAGTCTTGAGAGAGAATCCTAAAAATCAATCACATCGAGAATGCAAGGGGAAGTTTGAACCCAACTGGTTGGGTCCCTTTGTTATCACTGCTACTTTTGGCTCTGGAGCCTATCAACTCTCAACGACTAAAGGAGAATAGCTCCAAGAACCAATCAACATTCTCCATCTAAAGAAATTATATGCCTAAGGCATTCAGTCTATGGTAAAATGTCTTGAAAAAATTATAAAAATCTAAAAAAGTCTTGAAAATGAACATCCTAGTGAAAACCTAGCAATAGGCACCTTGATGATTCACAAAAAAATCAAAAAATATCAAAAGTACAAAAAAATTGAAAAAATGAAAAATACAAAAAAATGAGAAAAAGAAAAAGTGCCTTGGTGAAAACTTGGAAACAGGCGCCTTGGTAGCAAAAATAGAATCTCTGCCAAGATGGTGAAAACTTGGAAAACGGGTGCCACTTGTTTCAAAATCCTCCATCTATCAGCACAATCTTGGTCTTTCCCAACTTTCAGTCTTGCTTTAGTTTGTACATATCTCTTGGTTTGTTTCTGCTTTCCTGTTTTCAATAAGTTGGTTTGTACACCAATCTACAAAAGCGTATCTATCCTATCAATGTTTCAAACTTGGGGGCAATCACAATCATATCCTATAGTCTCCAGTGTCTTCGAGATGTATCGTATCCAGTCAGAGTCCTTTGAAGCTACATCCAAGTCAGTCAATCTGTCTCCTCTCCAGAAAGGATTTTACATCTTCAACAACGCAATCAAACATCAACCCAATTGAAAACAATCTATGCTTTTTACATGCTTTTATCTCCTTGTATTCTTACTGATTCGCATTGAAATTTTTGCATATTGTGTCCCTTCAAGCTCTTTGATGATGTCCTTTACAGGATTTAGAGAGTGATGACTTGGGGCATAATATTTTCTTTGTTTTATGCTTGTATGTGAAAATCTAACTTTGGAAATTCTGGATTGAAATGGTGTCCGTCTGCAAGATCCTTTATCTCAAATTGGATGGCCATGCATACCTTGACCATTGATACCCGAAAAATTCAAGGAATTTTGATCTCACTATTGTCTTTTTGAGAAAGTTCTTACTCCTATTGTGAAATGCAATCTTACCTAAGGATGTCAATGATAAAGGGTCACTACAGGTAATTCACATTGGATTTAGAATGATCTCTTGACTATTTGATGTGTTTGTTCTGCAAGGCATATTCTGGTCATCACGATGTCTATGTTTTGATGCTTATACAAATTGCTATATCAAAATGGACATGATATTCAGGTCATCCTGGCATTTGTGCCTTGGTGCTTATATCTAATCCGACATTCTAAAAACAAAATTGATATTCATATGTCCATGGTTGTCTAGCCAGTGGGTGTTGTATTGATTCTTGTGCATACAAATCAATATTCATATGTCTATAGTTTCATAACTAGTGGGCATTGTATTGATTTATCCAATTACCAAAAAAGTTCAATGATGACAACAAATTGACACATGATCAGTGACTAGGTCCTAGGTCTTAGGTTTTCATTTCATTCCGCATTTCATTTTGCACTTTGCATGATTTCATGATCTCACAAATTGCTTGAACACTCAAATGATTCTTCAAAAAAATGCTAAACATGACTCAAGGACTGAGCATTGTATGAAGTTTCCTCTAATGAAACAACAAGTAGACTCCATTTTCGGGATCAAAATCAAAATCTGAGATCATTTATATTATTAACTACTTGCATAATCAACCTTCTAAACATCACAAAAATCTAGAATTCAACTTAACTGATTACCTAACATCAACTATCAAAATTTCAACTTAGTCAACCATGGTCAACTCATGGTCAAACCTAGTCAAACTTGGTCTCTAGGACCTCTAAATGATGTAGAACATGTTCTTGAACGTGTATAACCACTTCTCAAATCAATTAACATGCTTCTAAACCATTCAACACTGACTTTTCTTATCAGATTTCAATTTTAATCCCAAAGGGGGCATGGTATTACACATCAATCAAATCTGTAAATCAAATTTATTTCCTTAGTGATCAAGGCAACAACCACGTCTAGTTATTGATTCATCAAAAGTCCTCATCACTTGGGGAAAATCTATCATGTCTTGGGGCATATCAGATTCATCGAGATCCATATCAATCTGGTATCCTAAATCTATCTTGTAAATTGTATCAACTTTTCGTAACCATCGGTTCATTAGTGTTATTTCCTTGTTTCTTCGTAACTGATGGGTTTAGGATGTGATACCAATATGATTCTCTTGGGACAATCAGGTCTAGAATCGGCCACTCACTTCTTCACAATCATAATGTTCAGAATCAGGCATTTTGGCACTTTTTCGTAATCATCGGTTCATTGTTGTTATAGTTAACATTATCTTTGGTCAATCAGGACCTAAATCTTACATCTTCAAAATCTTTCAATCAGTTTCTGTCTCAGAATTGGTTAACCTTTCAAATCAGTTTCAATATCATACATAGATTATTCTTTGAACCACTACGCTTCCCATAGTGATTCAAAGAGGGGCAAAATGTAATACCCAAAAAATGGGCTATAGGTTCATAAACCTCCTACATCTTCAAATCGAACGAAATCGACATCAACGTCCTAACCTAAGGCACATCTACACATTATCAAATTTAATTGATTTTATCCTAAAATTCTGCATCGAGGAATATTCCTTGAATATTTTTATTTATCCTAATTATCTTTAATTTAATAATTATTTGGTGATAAATCCTATTTATCCTAAAGTTTGATTAATTGAATATTCTGAATATTTAATTAATTAAATTTAATACTGCCACTTAATTATTTAATTAAATTTATTCCTAAATTATATTATTTCATTTTGGCAATCAATCAAAAATCTCATGACTAATTGGTTAAATTCTTATTTAATTAATTCATGTCAATTGTCAAATTTAATAATATAATTTTTGAATAAAAGTTTGATTTAATAATTGATTAACCCATAAATCAATTGTTTTAATTAAAAAATCGGTTAAGTTGAGAATAAATCACTTTATTTTTTAAATTAATTTATAATTAAATCATGCACAATCATAAAAGAAGGCAACTAGAAATTGACAATCAATTTTAAAATTGAAACTCAACATCTGATGATGAGTTGAAATTTGATCTAAACTCTATTTTGAGTTAAACAGTGCTTTTGCATGATTTTTGTGAGTTAATTATCTCTGATTTCCTGATAACTCAAAAATCAACTTGAGTTTATCAAGAGTGATTTATGGCTTTTCTCCTACATCCTCAAAGCCCTGGATTTCTATAAAATCAAGGCTAAACTCTTCATAATTATATCATCAACACTCGAATTTGCACAATTACTCTGGCAAATTGGCGATTGAAGGATTAAGCACTTGCGACAGGTGATTTGTGAGATCTTTCATAGTTGATCATAGTTTTCATAGTTTTCATATCATAGCATTCATTTTCATTCATATCATTCTTAGATTAAATCTGCATTCAATTTCATTAATCTAGCTTAGATTCATACAGTTTTTCATATTATTGCACAGAAAATACAAAAAAATAGATTAAATCTGCATTCATGTAGTCTTTCATCTTTTGCATTTAAATCCTTCGTTTAGGTGTTGCATTGTCACTGATCTCGATTTCAATCTGAGAACATCATACTCGCACCTACTAGAAGGCAGTAAATTGCCTGGTTAGCTTAGTTTCATTCACTTGCAGATTTTGATTTTGCTAACCTCTAATGTTTTACTGAAGTGTTGTGTCTATAGCTAGGTACAATTTTCACACCTTAGTTTCCTCCTCCTTGAGACATGGTATTTTTATGAGGACTACCAGGGATTGATTGATGTAGAATTTGTTGACTACCTCTGTGAACTGATACAGGAGGGGTGACATAACCACCTTTCAAGTAGATATTGCCAAGAGCATCTTCTCTAAATAGATTGGCGTTGTAAGGCTGATGAAATGTTTGAGCAATCATAGAAGATGTTGCTGAAGAGAGTCTAGGTTGTTCTCTTTGTTTTCTTTGTGAGGAAGCTCTAGTTTCCATCATTAACCTTGGGTGAAGCAAAAGAGCAAGATTAAGACAACTGTTGAATGATCTGGTTCGGGAAAATCAAATGATGCAACCTTGTCAAGATTGGATTGGTTGATTGATGATTTGGATGTAAATATAGGATATTATGCCCTAGATGTATGGGTAGATGCCCAAAAGATGACAGACACGAGCTCACAACACTTAGCCATTTTGTTGAAGACTGAATATGATTTTGACTAGGTTCTAACACAAGATCAAATGAGATTCAAATCAATAGATCAGAAGGCTAGATCAAACTCAAGAAAACACTTTAGGAAAATTGATTGGATTCTTTTGATTTTATGCTCTATTCCTAACATAGTGAATATTTTGACAGAATCTGGAATTTGGCTTTAAAAATTAGATTTCTGACAAATTTTGGAGGTTTCTGGCAACTTTGATAAAACTCTTATACAAGTTTCTCCAGGCTCCTACGAGTTTGAGTTGGGTCTGGCATGACAATTGACAAAGCTCGTACAACAGTTGACACCATAATTGACTTTTTTACTTGTTCTTCTGAAAATATTTGTACGATAATGTATAGTCTCCCGTACAACTTTATGGGGGTTTTGGCATGATAGTTGGAAAAACTTGTATGAGTTTTGAATCTTCAGGATGACTTTTGACACCAAAAAGGATTTTTTCTTTAGATTTTGCAATTTTGCAATTTTTATTGTTTTCAATATCAAGTTGTTTTCCAATTTCTCTGTCTAGGTTTGAAGATCTGTGTAATAGTTTGTCTTAGGTCTGTTCGTTCTAAATAACCAAGTATGTATTAGGCACGCAAGACAAAAATCAAGGGAGCAAGCAATCGTCTTCAAATAATGAGCAAGGGACAAAGCAACCTTGCACATGAACAATAATAGTGACTTATTATTTTAATCCCTAAGAATGCTACTTGTGTATGTTCTCAAAATGTTTTGCAAGCACGCACATAGTCCTAGAAAATAAAAATTTGGTTGCACTAGGGTTCTTAGTAATGGTCTACTCTTCAACTTTTGTAATCTCAAGAGGGCGAAATCCAATCCAGGTGCACAGGGTTTTGACAAAGTCCAAGAATTTAATCAACGAGGAGCTGCTGAGGAGATCTAATAGCCCAACAAGAGACTACACTGTGGAGATTTCTTCCACAAGGATATTTATATAGCGGCTGCTGCTACCACGACAAAAATGGCTATTACCACTTGAGGTTTCATCCGCGTGGTTGTCCGAACAAAAGGAATGTCCACTATGGTTAACCCTCTCTATCAAGGAGAGTCACAAAAAGGACCATAGGGGGACTTAGTTTAGATTCAAGGATCTGAGTTTCTGATGCTACCCAAAAAGGGAATAGAGCATAATCCTCTACCCTCTTCACTTTACCAAAACATAGCAAATAGATTCTTTGACACGCTAAGACTGAAACCACCTCACCAAGGTTTGCATGTCAACACCAATGTCTACCGAGCTCTCTAAGTGGGTCCAAGAGAGAACGTACTGATCAAAGATGAAGACTAAACCAAGTAAGACTGTGGGGTGATAACAATATCCTCCCTACCTACAAGGGGATCTATCTTGGAGAAGAGCTTCACATGTAAAACAAGCGAATGAAGCCCACTCTCTCAAGAATGCCACAAATAGTGTTCATAGGGCCTAATTACTATGTGTAACAGATATGCAAGAAAGAAAATCTATGTTCATTTTTAAAGCCCAAAATGAATGTGTGATTATGAAAGAAAGAAACACTCAAGCTAAACACATGAGAGGTTTGTTTTATGTCACAAAATTGAAATGTTATCATATGTAGAAAAATACCTTAGATCCCACACAACGCGCTTAGTAGATTTTACCTTCTTTTTTTTCAATTTTGTTGCACTTTTCTGTGAGCCAAAACAACAAGTATTAATCAAGAACAAAAAGTATCAATTGTTAGGGTTAGCTGTCAGTCCAAATCTGAAAATCAAATCTAAAAGACAACCTAAAATTTTGGTATGAAAATTGAAATTCTGGAGTAAAAACTCGTACGACAATGTGCTACCTCTCGTACAACAATCCAGGCACAAAACGGCAGTGGGTCAATACACACACAACAATGTAACTCCCAAACAAAAATATGCATACAATCGACATGGCACTCAAGATTTCCAACTGTCGTATGACAATCAAAGGGTTATGGTACGATAATCTGTCAATTGTTGTACGAAAATTGTACGGACAAAAAATAAAAAAAATTGTAGTTTTGAGAGAAATTGCTAGAAAATTGATAGAAAAGAATGGAAACCTGTTTTAGGGCCCCACGGTGGGTGCCAGAAATGTGCATGTGAATTTTGTACCTAGCTGAAGACAAGACACTTCAGTAAAATATTAGAGGTTAGCAAATCAAGAAATCTACAATATCGATGAACTAAGCTAACCAAGCGATTTACTACCTTCTAGTAGGTGCAAGTATGGTATTCTCAGATTAAGACCGAGATCAGTGACAATGCAACACCTAAATGAAGGATTTGAAATGATTGAAAGCAATGGAATATGGATGCAGATTAATCTATCTTTTTGTATTTTCTATGCAATATGATGAAAATTTGATATGGATTTGATGTAAATGAATTGAAATATGAATTGCAATGCAAATATAACAAGGCTATGAATGCTATGAAAAAAAATGAATTGAAACTATGAAAATGTCACAATCGCCTGTTCGCAAGAGCTTGATTCTCCAAGGATGCAAAAACCAAAAGCTTGAAGGACTGAAGGACCTTTTGTGAAGAGCTGAGCTTTGTTTTTATAGAAACACAGGGCTTTGAGGATGCGTTGAGAAAGCCATAAATCACTCTTGATAAACTCAGGTTGATTTTTGAGTTAACAAGAAATTAGGAATAGATCAACTCATAAAATCATGCAAAAGCAACTTTTTGACTCAAAATAGAGTTCAGATCACTTTTTCAACTCACAATCACATGTTGAGTTTAGAAAGTTAACGAATTGAAATTGATATTTGATTTAAAGTTGACTGCTTTTCTAATTATGCATGATTTAATATGAATTAATTTAATAATTAAGTGATTTATTCTCAACTTAACTGATTTTGAATTAAAATAACTGATTTATGGGTTAATCAATTATTAAATCAAACTTTATTCCAAAACTATATCATTAAATATTGACAATTGTATTTAATTAATTAAATAAGAATTTAATCAATTACTCAAAGATTTTTTGATTTATTGTCAAAATAAAAATAATATTAATTAGGAATAAATCCAATTAAATAATTAAGTGGAAAAATTAAATCTAATTAATGAAATATTCAAAATATTCAATTAATCAAATTTTGGGATAAATATGATTTATCGCCAAATAATATTGAATTAAGATAATTAGATAAATTAGGAATATTCAAAGAATATTCCTCGATGCAGAATTAGGATAAAATCA
Source organism: Chamaecyparis obtusa (assembly GCA_027943335.1). Classification (NCBI taxonomy): domain Eukaryota; kingdom Viridiplantae; phylum Streptophyta; class Pinopsida; order Cupressales; family Cupressaceae; genus Chamaecyparis; species Chamaecyparis obtusa. The sequence goes on from BSBK01007893.1 coordinate 159,271, forward strand.
ATTAGGGTTTTGATAAACTAATGTCTAGATGTGCCTTAGGTTAGGACTTTGATGTCGATTTCGATCGATTGGTTGATGTAGGAGGTTAATGAACCTATAGCCCATTTTTGGGGTATTACAAGAACACCCCACCAGAATGGTATTACTGAAAGGAGGAATAGATCAATCGTTGATTGTGCTAGAACATTGATGATTGAAAAAGATGTTGCACAAATGTACTAGAGATAAGTTGTTAGTACCGTTGTTTACACATTGAACCAAGTTCAAGTGAAGAAAGAATTAAACAAGACACCTTATGAGTTATGGTATGGTTACACACATAATGTGAGTTATTTCAGAATATTTGGAAGTAGATGTTACATTCTGAAAGATAATAGAAATGGAAAATTTGATTCAAAAGGTGATGAATGGATATTTCTAGGATATTCTACTAAAAGAAAGGCTTATAAATGTTTGAACAAGGATACTAACAAAATGATTGAAAGTGAAAATGTGAGAGTTGATGAGTTTTCATAAAAGAATGATGAAGAAAGAAAAAGGAACCAGAAGGCTATGGTAGATTTTTTTATATTGAAGAACCTGAAACTCTACTCGAGCAATAGCCTAGTGTTACCGAGCAACAAAATAATGCTACTGAGAAATAGTCTTTACAAACCAAGAATCAAAAAATAGTTACTGATGAGAATGATGATCATGCACCGAGTGGAGAACACATTGAAGAACAAAGATCTGAATTTGTACTTGCAAATTATGTGACAAGGCACCATCCACAAGATCAGATAATTGGAGATAAAAGAGTAGGAATAATGAATCAAAGTAAGTTAAGGAAAAATGCATGTTTATTTTGTGAATTTGAGCCTAAAGATGTTAGAGATGCATTGGAAAATGATGAATGGATTAAGGCAATGAATGAAGAGATTGAGAAAATATAGAAAAACAAAATAAGGACATTGGTACCAAGACTGAAAGACAAAAATGTGATTGGAACTAAATGGATATTCAGAAACAAATTGAATGAGAATGCATATGTCACAAGGAAAAAAGGAAGACTAGTTTGCAAAGGGTATGCACAAGAAGAGGGAATTGACTATGGAGAGACTTTTGCACCCGTTGCTAGACTTGAAGGAGGAAGAATACTACTTGCATATGTGGCTTACAAATGATTTAATGTATATCCAATAGATTTTAAATATACATTTCTGAATGCGATACTTGAGGAAGAGGTATACATTGAACAACCTGAAGGTTTTGTTAATTCTAATAAGACGAATATGGTATGTAAGATGCACAAGGTATTATATGGACTGAAACAAGCACCAAGAGCTATGTGATGAAGTTACTCACCTACATGAAATTAAGATAAGATAGCAACAATTTAAACTAAATACAAAGGAAATCTATTTAAACTTGCAACTATAATCTATATTATCCCATGGATCTCTAGAAAGAAGTGGTAAGTGAGCTCTCAGCTGCAAATCCTTACTAGTGACACCTCTAAAATGAGAATAATGTTGCTATAATGCTTATGCTATGCTTCTATGATGATTCTAGTTCAATAATGATGAAATTATGATACTAAATGCTTAAAATGCTCAAATTGCTGTTAGAAATTATCTCAATTGCCTATAGTAACAATGCTATGCAAATGAAATTCCAAGATGGAAATGCTCTCCAAAATGCCTCATACTTATAGTAATTTCCCAAGGGTAGGGGGTGGAGTGAAGTAATCATGGTTATCTCATGGTTGAGTCAAAAACTTTGCATTGTCCATAAATGGGGGGACAAATGAGGGGACAAGCCTTTAAATGGTTTCAAATCTTTGGACAATTTAAATGTTTGAGTGATTTATGTCCTTTTGTTCTCAATTTTCATTGGTTGATCACTTTGTTGAAAGAAAATAAGATTTATTAATTCAATTAATTAATTAAATTTAGCCATGGAAGGGTAATAGGTTCATTTTGATTTTTGATTAAACAACTATACAATTAATTAATTAAAATCAATTATATATTGTTTTTGGCCCTTTTAAGCTTCAATTTAATCATTTAACATCATTATTTAATAATTCTTTTGTTTTAATTGATTTTGTTCAACTTTATTTAATTATGTCCATTTTAATGCATTTTAATGATTTTGAGCTATTTAATTGATTTTTGCATTTTGAAAAGTACTTGTCCAATTTTACGTGTCTACAAATGCCCCTCTTTGAATCAATGTGCGAAGAACATTGGTTCAAAGATCCTTTAAGTCCTGATTGTTGATTCCTGATGTGATTGATTGCTGCCTCTTGATAAAAAAAATTATGATGCCCCACTGATTTCATGATGTTTGATCGCAACTTTGATTTGATACCCTTATGCCCCCTCAAAAATTAAAACATATTAATTTCTTGATTTCAAAAAATTTGATTTGATGTTTGATTTATCAAATATGTTTTCATTTCTGACAATTTGATGAGATGTCATGATGTATGATTATGCCTCGGTTTGGTTTGAGTGGTTAAGATAGGTCAACAGCTAGTTTCACCTCCCAAATTAGGTCAAAATACCTTTAAATAGGTTGAGAAACCTTGTTTTACCATTCATTTTTACTTTTCATCTTGGTGATTTTACTATGATCCTCTAGTGATTTTTGAGATGGTTGTGCTGATTCGGGAGCATAGATTCGAGAGGTGCCGGAGATATGCGAGGCCGCCTGAGTATGGAGCTCCGGTAAGTCGTTATAAACCTTGATTTAAGCATTTATGGTGCATTTATGATCATTTATTGCAATTTCATGTTTCATCGTTGCCTTGTATTTAAGAACTCTCACCTAGGAATGATTTTACTGTCGCTTAGGCTATTTTACTATCGCTTTCGTGGTTTTTACTCCCGCCTCCGTGTATTTCATCCTCGCTTAGGAATCATTTACTCTCGCCTAGCATGAGAACAACTCTCATCTAGGGCTAGGTTAATCTGCCTCTTTTCTGATAAGTTGTCGCTTACAAGAACCCTAACGTATTTGTTGTCGCCTAGGCTAGCATTCACTGTCGCGTAGCCTAATTCACTATCGCCTAGCAGCAAACTATCACATGTCAGCAGAATGATATCACTTGGAATGTTTTTACTATCGCTTGTGGTTAAATGTCACTTGGTATGATAAAATCACGCCTACTGACTATGTGGAAAATTTGTGTACTTTTCACATGTGTACTTGATTGCATTTGATGAAAAATTTGATAACTCTTGATGATAGATTTAGATAATAAGTGTAGGTTTGTTATTGTCAGCAAAACAATTGGTTTAGGATATCAGGATAATGGTACTTTGGAATATGATTTGTCAATCCCATTTAGGATAGTGATTAATAGGATAAATCAATCAGTGTGAAAACAGATATGATTTTGATACTGTCACTTCATTCTCAGGATACAGAGAAATGAATGAGGGTACTTAGTGTGATGACTTGAGATTTTGAGAAGATTGACTTGAGATTATTCCTTGATACATTGTACTGATATGATTCCTTTTACTTTGCCAATAGGATCACAATCCTACCTTATATGTCCGATCAGTTTCTTCTTGGGTTATTGACTTCAGTCAGGGACTCACAGTCGCTGAGTTCTGTGTTATCGAGCGATGCGGATTGAGATTTTTGCTTGACCTCCGATGGTTTTAGCTAAACCATGGGTTACTGACTGCAGTGGCGGAGCGATGGCACTCTAACCACAACACCTTTCATTTACCATACGGAGAGATGACTATCATGCCCAAGGACGTGTATAGATTGCTTTGGATCCCGTGCAGAGGAGAGATAGTATATTATGATTTTGTTTATGATTCTTTTGTCTGTCGACGAGTATTCGGGGATAACACTATTGGAGATGGAGATACTATTACATGGCCTTAGTTTGCATCTTTTCCTACATTACCAGTAGTTTTAGGTGTAGTAATCAGTGGTTTACTACTTCCCAACCGGTGAGGTCATGGTTTTTCAGTCGATTGGGGTAGGATCATGGAGGATTTACTTGCTCATCCTCGACGGTTTGATTGGGGTTCCTGCATTCTGGCACAGTTGTATCATGATTTACACGAGGTGGTGTATCGGGGGAGTGTCTCATTATCAGTAGGTGCCATTGTTCTTCAGTTGTGGATATGGGAGCATCTTCCCATTACTAGGCCCATTTCTAATAGGGTTTGACATCAGGGATTTCCTTATGCTTTCCTATACACTGGTATGGTGATTCAGCACCACTTGGGTCACTTGGATTACTGGAGGTGTCAGATTGATGATCTCGATCAGGTTTCATGGCATCCATTCCTTGGTTGTGATAGATGGAGAAAGGATGAGGATGAGTTACCATACATGTTCACCCCTCACTGGATGATTGGGCATACTACCACTACCATTGAGCACTTCTGCTTTGGTAGAGTTTTGAGACAGTATGGTCAGACATAGGATATGCCTCAGGGCAATGCACTATATGTGTGAGTACAAGTAGAGATCTCTCTATGGGGTCCATGTATTGATTATCAGTTTGCATTAGATCAGATTGTGGGTATGACTATTTGCAGATGGGAGATACTGACAGGTATTGCAGATGCAGGGATGTCACATGAGTATGTAGATTGGTGGGCTCGCAAGAGGTTTCCTTGTTTCACTGATCTAGCTGAGCCTATTCCTGGACGTCGTGACGGTGATAGGGATGATAGACATCGGAGAGGATGAGGACATAGACATCCTCAAGTTGCACCAAGTAGAGGATAGATGAGACAGGGTCATGATCATGGGGCTACTAGAGATTGACTAGTTAGAGCGCAGGATGATGCAGTTGATAGACATCCTAGAGCAGATAGACATGATAGGGCTCATAGACATCAATGAGCTCAGAGACAGGCATAGATTGATGTAGCTAGGCAGATTCCTGGGGGATTGGATCCCTTGGTACAGTTATAGAGAGTAGCCTTGGCTCAGCATGATAATGATGTAGCTCAGCAGGATCAGGCTCAACGGGATGATGGTGCTCCACAAATGCCTCCCCCAGCTCCACAGCCACAAGGTGCACAGGGTGATCGTATTGATGGATTATCTTGAGATATGCAGGTATTGAGGATAGATATGTCCACTGTTATGGGTTGGTTGGATCAGGTCACCTCTTTATTACAGCAGTTTGTATCGGCCATGGTTGTTCTGAGATAGGATGGAGTGAGTACTTCACATGCTCCTCCCCCACAGGATGGTAGAGGTCCAGATGGATCTAGTGCACAGGCTCTTGATTGATCTAGTGACTCATTGATGATGTCCTCTTTGTTTCATATGTCATGATATTTGACTGATCGACACATTTGGTGTACCCCTTTTGATGATATTGTACCTTGATACTTGATTTGATGATCATATGAGGAACACTCTGTTGATGATATATATGATATACTCCTTGGTTCGTCTTGATCAGTTTTTATGAGATTATCTTTTATGCAGCTATATGATGTGTTATGCATTTACAATTTATGCTATGGATGTAGTTATCTTATTTTATGATATAGATAAATGAGTGCAATGATGTATGGATTTTGATAATATGCTTTTCTCTATTTTGTCAATGTATGGATGCAAAATGTTTGATGGAAATGCATATGTATGTTCCTATGTTTTTTTTATTTTTCAAGCATTTAGATGAATGCAATGTGAACTTTTACTTTATATGCATGATATATGGAACATGATTTATTTTCTTTTCTGTTGATATATGAGTAATGAATAATGATTTAATGCTATACATGAATGCAAAGATAATCTCACTTGCATTTTTTGAAAATCAAGGATTATAGTGAATGTTTGAATTTGTAATCTCTCCCCCCATTTCTTGATGTTTGAACAACTCAAGTATTTATTGATGTGCCCCTCCTTTTGTCCTTGGAAAATTTACCATAAATAAATGCAATTAACTTTCCATGCTAATGCAATGCAATTAACCTAAACATGATAGTACCATGCAATTAACCTAACATGATAATGCAACCTAAGTGTCACCAGGTTTTAGCAAATAAATGCCATGAGGATAAATTTTCATCATTGAGCATTTTTGGGACCAGAAAGCTAGTACAATCATCACTGACCACATCATGATGATATGAATACCACTTTTTATCGCATTTTGGTAACCTCATTTTGAATCTGGTACAACTCTCACTAGTTGGATGACCAAACTATGGGAGTCTGAATACCGGTGTCAATGGATTCAATGTTGCAAGTGGATTTTTGGTATTAAGATATAGAAAATCTAAATAGCCAAGGGATCTGTTTGCGTAAACAAGCAAAGGTCAACTCTTCCTTTTATGAGATAGTCCTCGATGGTTCTTTGATGACCATGTCATTAGACGAACTCTCATAAGGGGATGAATCTTCCTCAAAACAATCACTCAAAGGCAAGAAAAATATCACATCTTTATCATGGCTAATCTAGTCGAAACATCATTGATTAGCTAAAAGAGGTGATAAAAAGTCAATTTCATCAAGATTTATCAACAAGAAAATTTCAAGTGTTTTACCATGCTTCATTATTTTGCCAAGAAAGAAAAGCTTTGAATGTTTTGCCATGTTTTAGGATTTTCCAACAAGTATTTCCAAGTATTCTGATCTTTAAGGTGTTCTTGTCCCATTTTAATCCTGAATAATAACGTCAATGAGGGCTCAAGGATCATGTTGTAGGGTCAAATACTTAGGCTCAATAAACTTTCCTCATTTCTGAAACTCTGATAAATCTCCCTCTAACATGACTAATTGTAGCACTTATTGAATCCCTTCGGTACCAAATTTGCAATCTTCTTCTGCCCCCAGAGGATAAATGTGATCGGTTGACAAACTTAGGGCTGATAGATAATGCAACAATGCGACTGACCGGCTTTATTATGACTATGTACAAATGACGGATGCAATGGTGGTTGTACAAATGAGATGATGGAAATGCAATATGGACATATGTGACTAGGAAAGACAAACTTAAGGGAACAAAAGGCACTTGTTTACCAAGTTTTCACCCTTTGGATGGATCCAGTGCTTTTTTCTGTTTTTAAAGCTTTTTAACTTTTTTTGCTACCAAGGTGCCTATTTCTAGGTTTTCACCAAGGCACTTTTTCTCTTTTTTCAATTTTTTTGTATTTTTCTTTTTTTCCCTTTTTTTTAATTTTATTTTTCATATCATCAAGGAGCCTATTTGCTAGGTTTTCACCAAGACAACATCTTTTTTGAATGTTTTTCCTTTCTTCATGCTCAATTTTTCAATGTTTTTGATCTTTTGTGCTTTTCAAATGTTTTTGGTATTTTCAGAATCTCTTTTGAACTATGTACAATAAATATGATGCCCTTTCATCTGATACTCTTTATACTCTTTCGTCTGACTCATGTGTAGAACCTTTTGAGATGAATATTGTTGATGGGTTCTTGGAGATCCTCTCCTTCACAATCTGATAATTTATAGGTTCTTGTGCCAAATGAAGATACTATGATGAATGGGCCAAGCCAATTAGCTTCCCATTTTCCTTTCTTCTCCCTTTCAACCTGATTCTTTGGGTTTTCCCTCAACACTAAGTCTCCTACCTGAAAGACTCTCGGTTTAATATGTTTATTATAGTTCTTCAAGATTCTATTATGATACACTTTCAGGTGCTCATAAGCTTGTGTTTGATGTTCCTCAAGTAACTCCAATTGTTGAAGCTTAGCTACTCTATAGTATTCATCTGTGATCAATCCATGTAATGATACTCGTAGAGACGGGATTTCAACCTCTAATGGTAGAACTGCTTCAACCCCATAGACTAACGAGAATGGAATGGCTCCTGTGGGTGTTCTTATGCTGGTTTTATAGGCCCATAATGCAGGATTAATTTGCATATGCCAATCCCTTCCTGATTTATTGACCGACCTTTTCAAAATCTTCAAGATATTCTTATTCATGGCTTTGGCTTGCCCATTTCCCTGAGGGTAATAAATTTATGAAGAATGGTGAGTGATATGAAATGTAGCACAAAGTTCATCAACATCCTTATTCTTGAACTATTTTCCATTATCTGTTATTATGGCATGAGGAATACCATATCAGCAAATGATATGATTTAAGATAAACATGGAAATTTGTTTACCCATTTCCGCTATCAAAGGAACCACTTCAACCCACTTAGTGAAATATTTTGTTGCGATTATGATGTGTTTGTGTCCATTTGAAGAAGGTGGATGTATGATGCCAATTAGATTAAACCCCCATTGATAGAAAGGCCATGGTGTGACAAATGGGTGTAATTCCTATGCCGGGGCATGTATCATGTCGCCATGGTATTGAAATTTACTACATGTCTTCACAAAGTGACAAGCATCTTCTTCTAATGTCTTCCAAAAATGCCCTAAGCGAAGGATTTTCTTAGCTAGGTTTAGACCGCTTGAGTGTGACCTACAAATGCCTTCGTGAACCTCATGTAAAGCTAACTTAGACTCTTCTTCCTCTAGAAATCTAAGTAACGTCCCATCAAAACCCTTATGATACAATGTTTTGGAGAGGATTAGGTAACAGGTTGATTGGCGTATGAAGTTGCATTTTTGAGCTCGAGTTTGGTCTAAGGGTAGTACTTGGTCTTTGAGGTATGTGTATATAGATTCGTACCAAGGGGAGTCATGTCCATGTAATAAGGCAACAATTTGGGTTTCGAGAAGGTTGAATGCCGGTTTCACCAAATCTTCCACCAAGAACTCATACTTCTCATTTTGATTCAGTTTTTGCAACAAGGAAGCCAAGGTGGCCATGGCGTCAGCTGCTCTATTTTTCTCTCTAGGAATCTGCTCAAAAGTGATCAAGGCAAATTATTTCTTCCATCCATCAATCATAGTCTTATATGGCATCAACTTTTCATCTTTAGTGTTATATTCATTGTTGACTTGATTGATGATAAGTTGAGAATCTCCATAAATTTGTAGCTCTTTGATGTTCCACTCTAAGGCCATTTTGATGCCTATGACAAGTGCCTCATATTCCGCTATATTGTTTGTGCATGGAAACATAAGCTTGTAGGACTTTGGAATGGTGTAACCTTGAGGAGTGACCAATAGTATGCTGGCACCGGAACCTCCTTGAGTATAAGAGCCATCAAAGAATAACTTCCATGTTTTTGCTTCTATGTTGATAATGGCAGAATCCAGAAATTCCACTTGAATAGTGTGTGTAGAAGTTATGGGATTCTCAGCTAAATGATCCGCTATTACTTGCCCTTTTATTGCCTTTATATCAATATACTCAATGTCAAATTCACTCAAAATCATAACCCACTTAGCTATTCTACCTGTTAGGGCAATTTTGCTTAACAAGTACTTGAGAGGATCAATTTTGGCAATTAGTTTGACCTTATGTAGCAACATATAATGTCTCAACTTTTGAGATGCAAACACCACTACTAAGCAAGCTCTTTCCATAAATGTGTAATTAAGCTCATATTTGATCAAAGTCCTACTTAAATAGTAGATAGCTCTTTCCTTTCCTTGTTCATCTTCTTGTGCTAAAAGCACTCCTAGTGATCTTTTGGTAGCAGATATGTATAGAAGCAATACTTTTCCCTTAATTCATGGCATGAGAATGGGTAGATTTATCAAATAAGTCTTCAACAATGTAAAAGCTTGATCACATTCCTTATCCCACATGAATATTGTATCCTTATGTAGCAACCTGGTGAAAGAATGACATTTTTCGGCCAATTGAGAGATAAATCTCCATATGGATTGAATTTTGCCTTGTAATGATCTCATTTGGCTGATGTTCCTTGGTATGTCCATGTCCATTATGGCTTGTATTTTCTCTGGGTCCACTTCAATTCCTTTGGCGGAAACTATATAGCCTAGTAACTTGCCGGATTGGACTCCGAAGGCACATTTCTTTGGGTTTAATTTGACCTTGAATTGTTCCAACCTAACAAATATCTTTTTCAAAATTTGGAGATGTTCCTCTCTTTTGTGGGATTTTGCTAGGATATCATCCACATAGTCTTCTAAGAATGTGTGCATCATGTCATGGAAGATAGTTGTCATGGCCCTTTGATATGTAGCTCCGGCGTTCTTAAGGCCAAAGGGCATGACATTCCAACAAAAAGTGCCCCAAGGGCAAGTAAAGGCAGTCTTCTCCTAGTCCTCAGGTGCAATTTTAATCTGATTATACCCGTTGAAACCATCCATTAGGGAATACATGGAATGACCCACTTTCAAGTCAACTATTGCATCAATACTTGAAAGTGGGAAATCATCCTTAGGACAAGCAAGATTTAGATCTCAAAAATTTGTGCATACTCGAATAGATTTGTCATGTTTTGTAACTGGTACAATGTTTGAGATCCATTCAGCATAAGCTATTGCCCTTATGAAGCCTACTTTCAACAATTTTTCTAGATCTACCTTGACCAAACGAGCTATGTGTGGGTGCATCTTTCTCAACTTTTGCTTTACGGGCTTAACCCCTGGTCTAACATTCAGATGATGCATTATAAAGTTAGGATCTAAGCTGGGCATGTCGGCATATGACCATGCAAATTTTATTTGGTGCTCTTTGAAAAATTTTATGAAGTCCTCTCTTTCTAGAGGTGTGAGTGATGCAGCCAAGTGTATAAACTTTGGATCCACTTTCGTACCAATGTTGACCATTTCTGTCGGTTCTATAAGTATAGGTGACCTTTCTTCCTCATGCTTGGGCAAGGTATCCAATCTCTCTTCCTTTGGTGCCACAGTTGGGTTTTCACCAAAGGAAACATCTTTTATTTTTATTTTTTTTGGTTCTAGTGGTGCCACATAATGGTTTTCAACACTAGAACTTTTCTTTTTCTTATTTTTTTTCATTTTTTGCTTTTGACTAAGAGAATGGACCCTTGCTGTGCTCATCATGTCCATATCAAATTCATTGGTGAAAGAGGGTTCAACTGCATTGAGGTATTGGTTTGCTGCTTGGTCGTTTGGAAAGTAAAGTAAGTCATTTGCCTTAGTTTGGTCCCAATCAATGAGATCCGAATGTATCAAAAGTAAGGATTCATTGGGTAAAATATCATCAATAGGGTTTATGGACATGACTTCATTTGAGGGTTCATACATTGTATCATTTAGATCTATGATGTGAGCTTCCTCGAGATGGTCCAAGGAAGAAGGGTCAAAATCCCCTTCACTTGAGTCCTCTTCAACTTCTACGGGAAACAACGTGGGAAAAGCCACGAGCGGATTAAACCTAACATTTGAATTTCCCTCCTCTGAAGGCATCCAAAATGTCTCTATCCATGCTTGATTGGTAGATGCATGCCCTATGTTAATATCATGGATATTAGGTTCCTCATTGATTTGAACTTTTTGCTTTAGGATTTTTGCATAAGTATGTATTGCAATCACCTCCTTATCTTGACATGATTCATCCAATAGGGTATCTCATTCATAATCTTGAGAGTCATCACTATCTCCATCAGATTCTAAGGCATTTATTTGAGGATAAAAATCTTGCATTGGGCTGGAACTTTCGCCTTTGTATTGGTATCCTACTCCATATTTTTCTTGTTTTGCCCTCCAAGTAGGTTCAATGGGTTCTAATAACCCTCTATTCCTTTGGCCCAAGGGTCCTCTTCCCTTGTATCCCATTTTCTACATAATCTCAAAACCTTTCCCATATTGCTCGGTTCGTATATTAACATGCTGAATTCATTCCATGGGAGTGTTTGAGGTATCTTCTTCATCGTGATAGAGCCATTGAAGTACTTCATTTTCTTCCTTGTCAAATTCTACTTTATCACTTTCTCTTACGAAGTAAGAGTTGTACTTGTGAGGCAAGTGTTCTTTAGATGGTTTGCCATGTGTCCTTGGAGACGTGGGCATGTCAAATAGGGAAACGGAGTATTCCCCTACTCCTTGTGAACTAATTTTGCACTATTTGTCAAATGCCTCCATCATCTTATCCATTTTCTTATAATTTTCCTTTTTAGCTTCATCTTTTTCTTCTCTAGTAGGTTTATAGCATACTATCTCTGACTTAGGATTTTGATATGAACCCTCATTAATAATTGGACCCTCGTAGCTCACCTTTTCCTTTCCCTTAGTTGATGTCATTGAGCTAGCTTGAGGAGGATTTTGAGTAGCATTTAATATTATGACCGTATCATCCATTTTTTTATCTTCAATGGTGGCTCTTTGAATGATTCCTTCCCAGTTGTGTGGAATAAATAGCTCATGAAGGGGTTTGAGTGCATTACAACATTGGAACGGGTTTGAGTCCCCTCCCACCGTGATTTCTTCACCCATGTACGGGAATTTGATGCATTGGTGGTACGTGGATGGGACTGCTTGCATCTCATGAATCCATGGTCTCCCCAAAAAAATATTATAAGTTAACTTCATGTCCAATACTTGGCAATTGGTGTCTTTCTTGACTGGTCCTACTTGGATGGGCAACACGATCATACCTTTAGAGGCCCTTTCAGCTTCATCATAAGCTTTTATGGTGATTTTTTTTGTAGGGTCAATGCAAGACTCAGACAACCCTAAGGATTTGACGAGACTTAGTGTACAAATATTAAGGCCAGCTCCTCCATCAATGAGGGCTCTTTTGACTCTATGCCTTTCTATTAGGACCTCTATATGCAATGGTAGATTTTGAGGATGGGTTATAGACATATCATCTTGATCAGAAAATGAGAGACAATGAGGTGCTACAAGATGACCTACCATATTTTGGAACTTTTCTTCTTCTAGGTTAGTAGGAACATTTGTCTCTACTAGAGCTTTTTCCAAAATATCCTTATGATTTGGGGATAACTTCAAAAATTCTAAGATAGATATTTGCATTGGAGTTCTTTGCAACTGATCAACCAAGCTCTAAGGTTTTGTTGTTGTAGAAGGTTGCTTAACCACGATGTTGGACTGTGGAGTGCTAATGACTTTAGGAGCAGCTCCTTGTAGAGTCATTCTAGAATTCTGCCCTCTTGTAATGACATTTGATGCCTCTTTTTGTGGCTGCTCATTAATTATTATAGCATTCACAATGTTATCATAAGGTGGCACAAAGTTAAGATTATTGACACTTTGTTTCTTGCCATTAGATGACTCCCCTTGATCATGTTTATAGAAAGGTTGTTTGAATGTTGTATGATCTTCATTGTTTGGAGGTCCGTCAATGGTGATCGTGCCATTATCAATTAAATCTTGCACTACATTCTTTAGTTGCAAACATCATTTTTTGTGTGTCCTCGAATTCTATGGTACTCACAATGTCTATTGGCACTCCACCAACTAGGCTTATTATTTGGCTCGTAAGGCTGAATTCAGGGTAAAGTAATGACATTATTAGCCATGAGAGTCTTTAATGCCTTTTCAAGGGGTTCACCCAAGGGTGTGAAGTTCTTTTGAGGGGTTGGCCTCAAATATTTATCAAATTTAGTACACCTTGAATTATCTCCTTGATTTCCATTATTGGTATGGTTGTTGTGGGATGGCACATTGGGAAGTTGATTGGTATTATTCACCTGATTAGGTGTCCTTTTAAGAGAAAAGGGGACCACCTTCAAGTTTCTAGATTCAACTACTCCATCATTCACAATTCCCTTATTGTTGTTCTTATAACGACTGTTACTATTGAACCAATTATTCTTTTGAGTATTGCCATTGTTGCCATTGTTGCCATTGTTGGAGTTGTTCTTGTTATCTTTGTACAATTTGAGTTCTCCACTTTTGACCAGCACTTCCTCCATTGTTACTCCATTTTCAATTAGATCTTGAAAGGTCTTTGGACATTGCATTTGTAATCGATAGTTCAACTCATTGCTTAAACTGTTTATGAAGATATCCATCTTCTCTTTTTCAGGCACACTTCTAGGATATCTTGCAAAAACTGTCCTCCACCTTTGTAAAAAAGTGAGGAATGCCTCCCCATCCTTTTGTTTAGTGTTACATAATGTTATCATCGTGACCTCATGTTTAATATTATATGAGTAATGAGCCACAAATTTTGAAGCTAGCTCTTCAAAGGTCTTAATACCGGAGGGTAACTTAGAAAACCACTCCATAGCCATGCCTCCTAAGCTCCACGGAAATAATCTCATTAAATATGTTGTATCATGCATGAACTCTAAGCTCAATGCACAAAACTCCCGTAAGTGATCTTGGGGATCTGTCATTCCTTCATACTTATCATACTTGGGGAACACAACATTGATTGGGAATGGCACCATAACCAAGTTTTTATCAAACGGGAACAGACACAATGCTTCTATGGAAAAAGGCTTAGGAGCCCCGCTTTTCTTAATGTTGTCCAATTACATTTCAAACATCTTGAATTTCTTGTTCATGATGTCTAAGGTACTTTCCTCAACTTCTAGTGCTTTGAGTTGGTTGACATCGTAGTCATGGGGTAGTTTGAGACCTTTTTGTGCTAAGTCCAAGAAGTGTTTTTCTCTATCTCTGTCCATTGCCTTTTCCATGAGCTTTCAGAAATAAGGACATTGGATAGCCTCACTAACTTTTTCATCTGTGGCATCTTTTGTCATTGCTTCGGTGTGAGTTCTAGTGTGAGTTTGGTCAATACCTTGAGCATTTTGATATGCTCCTCCATTGTTGGTATTGCCTTGGTTAGTAGTGTTTCCCTGATTATTTATATCATTACCCCTGTTATTGGCATCACCCTGGTTAGTAAGATCAATACCACTATTATCTTTGCCACCCAAACCACCATAATACATCATTTTGTCTTCTACTTCTTGTTCGGGTGACTTTTGTGGTATTCTAGGAGTGGTAGATTCTTCTCCTGGGTAAGGGAGTTCTTGGCTTAAGTACGTTCCGTCAGCTTGCAAGGTTTGTTTGATATAATAAGATCTGGTAAATGTAGGCATGAACCTTGAAGAATGAAAGTTAATATCACTTGAGGTCTAATCCTTTGCCAAATTTTTAAAAAAAATATACAGAACAAGATTTTTGACCAAACTGAAAACCTAAGCAGTAAGAACACGGAAAAGGGTACTCGAATATGTTCTTAAAAATTTTTGACTCCCCCTGCAAGTACTCTCTATTTTCCTTTTTTGATCTTTGGGCATCACTGAACCAAGTGTAGGTGTGACTTAAACTTTAGTAGGTGTGCACTGATTTCTTGTTAAGCGACACTCTATAGGTTATCAGGCGAGACCTTTTTTAATGCCAGGCATATTTTTAGATTTTTCAGGCGTGTTTGAAAATTTTCTAAGCGTGACTTCAGTATGTCTACATGTGTTTAAACAAGTCACAAGCATGACTGAACCTCTAATAGGCGAGTGTGTTTCATGCACAGGCGGCACTTCTCTGACCAGGGTATAAGATTTTGAATTTTTAAAATGTGTAAGATCAGTTTTTGGAAATTTATGTGTTTGAAAATAGAAAAACAAGCACAACACACACATCACTTTGTCATCATGTCCCTAAAAACACTCTAATGTGTATGTTCTCCACTGTTTTTCACAAGTATATCACAATAAAGAATTCCAAACAACCTACCTAAAGTCAATTTTGGCTTGTAACATGGCTCTACAAGGTGGCTTTGCTATTTTACTAGGTTTTAATAAATATTCTGTTCAAATAGACTTCAATCTCTCAATCCTCCAAGGAGGCTTCCCACATGCACCGAAGTACAATTTAAAAATCAAAATCCATTAATACTACTAGAGGAAGGTTGAAAAATCAAAATCCGTTTGTCATGCACCCCATTAAGGATACATGTGTTTTGTTTTATAGTGGGTCAGATTCCCATGGCAAAAGCGAGTGTATCCCACTTCGGGCTTTCCCTCTCACCAGCCTCATTAAGGCAAACTCATGAGGCGAGCCCACTAAATCTCTACTTTAAATAACATGTTCATGGAAAGCAATGAAATGGAATCAAGGTTAAGTGTTTGGGAATTTGGTTCACCTAAAAGGTGAAGAGCATATCCCTAACTTTCCCTTTTCTTCCCAAACACTTCAAGCAATTGATTATTCTTTTTCAACCTCTTGACAAGGAGGTTCTTAAAATTGAAATCTTTGGATAAATTCCCTCCTTATTAAAGCTAGATTCAAATGAAATGCCGCAATTTAAGGGAATGCAAGCTTGCTCAAGTAAAATACCTTTCCTTGTAGCTAGCAAAAGGCTAGGGGCATTTTTGAATCATTGATTTTTTTCTTATTTCCACTCACCTAGTGGCGATTGTTCCAGCTCCCTCCTCCAACAAATTAGTCCAACACAACCAATTCACAATGAGGGGAAACCAAAATTTGAATTGAACAACACATATTTTAAGTAAATGAAACTTCAGAGCACTTTGTTTGCATTTTTAACTATTTGAGCTTAAGGATCAAAAATCCAATTTAATGAAACAAATTTATGCTTGTAAGCTTCAATCACAGCAATGTATTTTTCATGTACCTTAACGTCTTCGTCCAATGTTGATTCAAGAACGGCTTTTGTATGTGCTTGATTTTCCTTCTTGATCCTTTTAGTCAACGCTTTTCCCTCTTGGTTGAACCTAGTTTTTGGCTTTTTCACTTTCGAATGTTTGCTCATTTACTGTTAAAAAGTATAGACAGAGAGTTAGATATTGAAATTTATCAATTTGAAAACCAAAATAGGCAGCAGACACCAGGCGACATCATCCAGCTAAAAGGTGTGATTAAACTGCTTACAAGCGTAACTTTGATAGTAGCGAGCATCACTTTGCAGGGCTCAAGCGTTACTCAAAGTTACACAGGTGTAAACAATTTATCCAGAGGCATGAACAAAGCTTAAATTTGTGCAAAATATTTAATGCTAAGTGACATATTAATAGTTCTAAGTGATAAATTTCATTGCACAAGTGTGACTAAAACTATATAATGCGAAGCAAAGCATCAACTTAAGCAATAGAAAATTAAAGCCAGGCGATACTCCCTGAGTCACAGGCATGACTGTGAGCCGTAAAGGCTGAAGGCTTTGTCATCGAAAGCGTAGATCTCCAGCTAGTAGGCATTAATACAGAGCTCTTAGGTGACAATGAACTGACTATAAGCGTGATTAAACCTCATGTACGCGTGACTTTTCCAGTTTCCTGCAAGCAATTCACAGAAAATAGAATATCCAAGCATGCAAATAAAGATGAAAATGATGAAGTGAGGCTTAGGGCCCCATGGTGGACACCATTTGTGTGATTAAGTTACTCACCTGCATGAAATTAAGATAAGATAGCAACAATTTAAACTAAATACAAAGGAAATCTATTTAAACTTGCAACTATAATCTGTATTATCCCGTGGATCTCTAGAAAGAAGTGGTAAGTGAGCTCTCAGCTACAAATCATTACTAGTGACACCTCTAAAATGAGAATAATGCTTCTATAATGCTTATGCTATGCTTCTATGATGATTCTAGCTCAATAATGATGAAATTATGATACTAAATGCTTAAAATGCTCAAATTGCTGTTAGAAATTATCTCAATTGCCTATAGTAACAATGCTATGCAAATGAAATTCCAAGATGGAAATGCTCTCCAAAATGCCTCATACTTATAGTAATTTCCCAAGGGTAGGGGGTGGAGTGAAGTAATCATGGTTATCTCATGGTTGAGTCAAAAACTTTGCATTGTCCATAAATGGGGGGACAAATGAGGGGACAAGCCTTTAAATGGTTTCAAATCTTTGGACAATTTAAATGTTTGAGTGATTTATGTCCTTTTGTTCTCAATTTTCATTGGTTGATCACTTTGTTGAAAGAAAATAAGATTTATTAATTCAATTAATTAATTAAATTTAGCCATGGAAGGGTAATAGGTTCATTTTGATTTTTGATTAAACAACTATACAATTAATTAATTAAAATCAATTATATATTGTTTTTGGCCCTTTTAAGCTTCAATTTAATCATTTAACATCATTATTTAATAATTCTTTTGTTTTAATTGATTTTGTTCAACTTTATTTAATTATGTCCATTTTAATGCATTTTAATGATTTTGAGCTATTTAATTGATTTTTGCATTTTGAAAAGTACTTGTCCAATTTTACGTGTCTACAAGAGCATGGTATGAAAGATTACATTCTTGTCTCATAAGAATTGTATTTGTTAGAACAAGTGACACAACAATTTGTATTTGAAATGTGAAACTGATGATAAGATTCTTATTGCTGAAATATTTTTTGATGATATCATAATTTGGAGATCATGATAATTTATGCAAATATTTTTCTGATGAAATGAGGAAAGAATTTGAAATGTCAATGTTTGGTGAGATCAAATTTTTTCTAGGATTTCAAATACTACAGTAGAAGGAAGGCATATACATCACACAATCCAAATACATCAAAGAAGTGTTGAATAAATCCAGTATGGAATATTCAAAATCAGTTGGTACACCTTTAGTCACCAGAGGCAAGCTAACAAAGGATGACAAGTCAACCGAGGTAAATCAAACCTTATATAGATCAATGATTGGTAAATTTATGTATGTTGTGCATAGTAGACCAGATATTGCACATGCAATTGGAATTGTAGCTAGATTCTCTGCTACTCCTAAAGAATCACACATGACTGTTGTGAAAAGAATTTTGAGATACTTGAAGAACACTGAAAACTATGGCTTATGGTATAAGAAAGAAGGCAATTTTGAATTGAAAGTTTACACTAATGTTGATTGGGTTGGAAACGTTGATGATAGAAAAAACACTACTAGTGGAGTATTATTTTTAGGAGAAAGATTGGTAACTTGGATAAGTAAGAAACAAGGATGCATTTCTCAGTCCACTGCAGAAGAAGAATATGTTGTTGTTGTTGCTAATTGTTAAAATATTGCATGGATAAAAAAATTATTGGAAGGTATGAATGAGGAGATCATTGATCCAGTGATAATCTATTATGATAACACAAGTTCTATTAATATTTCTAAGAATTCAGTGATGCATGCAAATACAAAGCACATATATATTAAGTATCACTATTTAAGGGAACACGTTCAGGAAAATAAAGTCAAATTGGAATATGTGAAGTCACAATATCAACTTGCTAATATATTTACCAAACCCTTGCCGAAGGACACATTTGAATACTTGAGAAGTAGACTAGGGTTCCATCCCCTATCTAGCAATCACTAAGGTGATGTGAGGTTGCATCAACCTGTACTTTATCAGAATATCTAATGACATTGATGCATGATGTTCACAATTTGGGATTCCTAAGGTTGTGAAAGATGGAAGAAAAGAAAAAATTGCATATATGTACATGCAAGGTACCAGAATCTAAACCGAACAATAGAGATACTAATTTGGCTACTACAAAGCTGATTATTTTCTTTTTGGCATTATTGTCAATAGGAGAGAGATTGCATGTAATATTTAGATAAGGGAGAGAATGAGAGAGAGATTACATGTAGGGAGAGACATTGATGTTGTGTAGTGATTAAACATATTAAATGCATAAGCTAGGGAGAGCTTACCAAGTCACATCATATATAGACAGAGTTGTAGACATATGTTTGGTATTCTATGGCATATTTCATATTGTGTTGCCATCAATGCCAAAGGGAGAGATTGTTATTCTATAACTGATTGAATATTTTAAAGGGAGAGATTGAAAATTGATTGAATACTTCAAAGGGAGAGATTGATGATCACCGAGTTACAAAGGTATATGTGACAGATTAAATCAGTTATTATATTGTCATTGATGTCAAATAGTTTTGATTGTACTTATCATTATAGTTACAAACATTTGAAGAAAGAAATAATCGTGAAGAAATGAGATATTAACATGAAGATGAGATGTATGAGAAAGATATGGATATGGTATTCATTGGGTAACTTATTGATGAGTCTATGACATTATGTTAGTGATTTGATTGTATTACATAATTCTGTTATGAATTGAAGATCAAGAATGAACAAGTTTATGTGGTCGGTAAATGAAGAACTTAGTATACACTGAGTTGAGACAATGTACACCAAGCAAGTTTAGTGTATATCAAGTACAATATTAACTGAGTTAGAAGTCACCAACGCATCACAGTATTGATCGAGTGAAAGAAATAATATGGAAGAATTGGCTGTCGACTAAAGATGATGAGATGGACAAATATGGATGATTCTAAGGTTAAACATAAAGGTTTTTGTGAAGATCAAATGACTGAAAAAATTCAAGGACGATCAGATGATCTAGAATGAAATGTGTTTGAGACCCAAGTTCCGAGCAAGGTTGAAGTGGAAAAATCAACAGTGAAGATTAAGTGGCAAAATCTATGGCTGAGAAGAAAATAGTTTATCATGTCTATAAAAGGAGATAAGAGATTCAAAATGATGATATGTGTGAGATGATTGCATTCATGTGAAGCTAGCCAAACAAGTTAAAGATAAAACTAAGTAATTCTATAGGCAACACTGAGTGTTAGAGAAATGAATTAATCGAGGAGAACAAAGTTGGAGGATACAAGGATATTGAAGATATTATATTGGCCAAAGGTATTTTGAGATTAGCATAGATCTGAAAATATGAAAAGGAATTTGTATTTGATTTAGATCATTTATTGTTGCATTCTAACCATTGCTACAAATAAATCTGTTAACCGAGTGGGACTTAACAATCTTTACTATTTCAATATGACATTCAATGAATGTTGATTGTTTTCATGTTGACCCCATAGTGAATGTTTGGTCATAGAGAACTGTTAGTGATAAATCCTCTAACAAGGTCACACCTTACAGTGTGTTTTGTACCCTTTAACAGGGTTGGCTCTTAACTGAGCTCACTTCAAAAGAGTGAAATTATTTTGGGTACCGGTCCCAGGTGGTTTTTCCCCTAACAGGGTTTCCACGTTAAAAATCAAAGTGTTATATGTGTATGGATGTGATGATTTTTATTTTACTTTGCACATTACAATTAATGGATTGATCAGTATATATACTCTAGTTAATTTACTAGTATTTGGTTAATGAATAGAAAAGTACAGACAAAGTTTTACTGAGTTGTTTGGATTAGTTAAAGGATTTGTTTTATACATTAGGGAGTGTTTGAGACTATAGGATAACTAGACTTAACTGATTCAACCCCTTCTCAGTTATCTAACAATGTGAGATAAAGAAAAAGAAGAGTGGAAAATATTATAACAAGTTTTGTTATGCTAGTTCCACTCATCTCAAGAGAGAGAATTGGTGCAAAGATGGAGTTGATGGTCTAGAAAGTTGTGTTATGGTAGTCAAACCATCCTAAACAAAAGAATTTTATCCCAATAAATCCTATTAAAACACACAAAAGGATTGTCCCAAGGAAATAATTGTCTCCCTATGAATCTACTAAAAAACACACACGAGGGTAAATTGACTTCCGTAAGGAAAACATTTGTCTCATTAGGAATCCACTATATAATACACAAGGGTGCAAAAGGATTTCCCCAAAGAAAGCATTGTCTCCTTAGGAATCCACTATATAATATGCAAGGAGGATTCATATATGCCCCCTTCTTAAGATGAAAACATAGAACTATAATAGAACTGTTGTGAATGTGATGTTGTTGTTGTTGTCTTTAATGGTTTTCATTGATGTCAAAATACCTTGACTGATTGGATGAGGTTATGTTTTGATACTTTGTTGATCCAAATTGGTGCACTCTGGATGTTGTGCTATAATGATATATCTTTGGCCATGTTTATCGTAGTCCCTTTCTTATTGTAACATAATGAGATATAATATTTTGGGCCCGATTTGATCCAGATATTAGTTAACCTACTATGGAAACATATTATGCATTATAGCTTGTAAATTCTATTCTTTGGCTCCCGATATTATGGTAAATGGGTAGCATGTAGTTTTGAGAAAGGATTTTCTGTGTGGTCCACATTTCATTCCTTTCACCGTGAGAATATTTTGTGGTGATCTAATTCAAATTATGTTTTTTTGAATTAGAAGATTATGAAGGCATGGAATAGTATAAGTAAAATATGATTTTGTTTAATGTTTGTGTGTGTGTGTACATGATGCAAACTTGAAAGAAAAATCAAGATTTTGTCAAGTATGCAAAAGTGTGTGACTGGAGGTAGTAGACCGGTAGGGTTCTTCCATTGTTGTAGTTGGTGACATTTATTTCAGTAGTAGATTCCCTTTCATTTTTATTCTTTTGGCAGTGATCATTTTTCTATTGGTTGTGATAGTCGGGTTTTGAGCCCACCTATAGTGAGAAACTTGATAGTGATCCACCCTTTGTAAAAATCACCTTAACTAATGTTTCATAATTGAGAATTATGTCATTTCATGTTCATATCTATTTTATTTATCTGATTAATTTAAGATTGTTCTAGATCAATTAAGATTAAGAAAAAAGATTATGATAACGGATTCACCCCCCTCTTAGTTATCTAGATTGTTTAACAATTGGTATCAAAGCTTTAGTTCCTCAAAGAAGATATTAACCACTTTAGGTAGATATGATGACACACAAACTAATAGTTCATGTATTTGATGGATTCAAATATACTTTTTGGAAAGTGAAAATGAGAGACTACCTAATTTCCTTAAGTTATAGTATTTGGAAACATGTTGAGAAAAAATATTTTGTACCGACCAATGGTCCTACTACTACAAATGAGATTTTAGCCTATGAAGAGAATGAAAAAGTAAGGTATGAAATCTATAGTACTTTATCAAAGACCAAGTAAACAAAATTTATTTCATTGAATACTTCTTATGAAGTTTGGGAAAATTTGAAATAAAACTATAAAGGAAATTATAGATTAAACTTATCGAAGAAGTTCACAGCAAAGCATAGATTTTAAAACTTGAGAATGGAAGAAGGTGAATATATAACAAGATACTTTCAAAGAGTTGACAGTGTAGCAAATGAATTCAAATCTCAAAGAGGCACTCTAATAGATGAAGATGTTATGGAGAAGATTATAATGACTTCATCATAAACAAGATGTGAGCTATTGAGTAAGTTTATGATCTGAAGAAATTCACTAAAGAGAAACTCTTTGAAAATTTGAACCATTTTGAGATGAAGAATTTTGGAAAAGAAAAAGAGAAATATGAAATAGCCTTTAAAGCCAAAAAGATAAAAGAAGATCCAAATAGTGACAATTCACATGAGTTGGAGGCAAACTTTACAAGAAAACTGAAGAAAGGCATGGGAAAATACAAAGGTATTGTATACACTTAAAATTGGCTTGATAAATTAATTAAATATTTATTATTTAATTAATGTTTATTTCCTCTATTATTAAATAAATTTTAATTTATTTAGTACATTCACTTATCTTATTCTTCTTATCCTAAGTCCTGTAATTAGTCCTATTAAAGTGATTTAATGAATTAGTCAATTACACAATCACTATATGACTAAGTCCTTTAGTCCATCTCATAGACCTAGTCACCTGACACATCACCTTGGATAAAGTAATTAATTTTTATTAATTATTAATAAGTCAATTATCCTCGCAAACACATGTTCTATTCTTAAAGGCTATGTGGCCTCATAAGACTTGGTCTCATGACCACATGTCTTCTTCCAAATTTGGTCAAGAACACATTCCCTATTCCTAAGGAGCTTCTCAAGCAACCTCAAGGAATCAAAGATGACTCATGGGACACTTGTGCCAAGATTCCTTATGGAGAAAATTTCCTCCCACCTTCTTATCATGGTTCTTTGTGAGACACTTGACATGTGTCTTTCCCTTCCACCCTTTACTCCTCATTGACAATGTAGGAGGAACATCTCTCCTATTCCTCCTCTCACATTCCAACTACATCCCCATTTCTCTCAACCCCTTCAACCAAGTCAATTCCAACCTTATGATCCTCCACCTTTCAATATCCACCGTAGGATCTTGCCACCTAGGCTTGAGTCCTCCAATAACCTATAAAAGGAGCCTTCCTCTTCCTTTGAGAGCTAATAGCAATAGGGATTTTCAAGAACTCAAGCATTCAATCAATCAAGAAATCAAACCATTTTAGCAAATTTGTAAGCATTTCCATATCATTCTCTTTTATCAAATTTGCATTCACTATCATAGCATAAGGCAATCTATATTTAGACTAGTTTTGCATACATATCATCAATATCTCCACACTTTGGAAGCATCTTGGGAAAAATGAACACGCTTGGAAATTTGAGAGCTCACCAAATCCAAGGATTCAAGGCTAGGAGGATAATGGAGACAAGCTACATGGGTGAGTGAAGGTAAAACTTCTTGTTTTTATTTCATTTCAATCTTTGTAATCTTCATTGAAATGCACTTTAGATTGATTTAATAGCTTAATATAGTTAATATTTCATTTCTAGGATTAGTAATTTAATTTGCATACATTTTTGGCACCCACTGTGGGGCTTCCCATGAAAATTTAACAATCATATTTTTAGTTTTTCGTGTGGAACATCTACAGGTTTATTTCTGCGCATCCATACCCAATTTTGGCACATCCATACATTCTACTTGCACATCCATTTTCACCAGACCAGTCATAACTTTCTGCTCTATTTTCTATCTTTCTGCACATCTGTTTAATATTCTGGCACTTTTGTTCAATTCTACTACACATTAATTTCTGTTGCACATCCATATCACACTACCGCACATTTATTCTCTAGAACTATACATCCATACTTATTGTGCATTTATTGTCTGTTCTTGCACTTTTATTCACTGTAGCTGTGCATTTATTCAGTTATCTATTTAAAATATTTTTCATTCCATTTTGGTTTTTAGCTAACGATTTAAAAACTTTTTGTTCGCTTCTTGTAGTCAATTTGGTTGTTTTGCAAGACGTATTATTGAAGACCCCTTCAAGATTACTCACGATTTTCTTGCAGGTTACTTGGAAGATAATAAACTGTCCAAGTGTCCAATGATATATCATACAATACAATATGCCCATCTAGTCTATAATACATGATACAAATACAAAAGTGTATACACAATGTCTAAGAGCCACTGCCCCCTGACTCAATTTTTATGTGTCTCCCAGATGCAATGGAAGGCCCCGCTGCATCTGGGTCACCTAAACTTGTGGGTGGTCTAGGAGGACGTGAGGCTATGCCCCCACTAGAACTTGATCCCTATCTGTGTACTGATGTCTGCACTACATAAGAGCTCTCTTGGAAGCTCCCTATCCAATGGTCTCTTGGCACAACCTATCTATATGCCTCCTAGCAGGTGATCTCCCTACCGGCTCTCATCATCAACCACAGACTGTCTGCATGAGGTCCCAATGCCTGTGTAGACTCGAGCTCATCCAATAAGGTGTCAGCCTCACCTAGTCACTCCATGACAGAGTCTCACTCTAGTCTCACCTCTATTAGATCTGCCTCTAACCTCTCCACCTGTCTCTCCAGTCTGGGGACATGATCAGCTTGTACCTATGTCATTGCTAGTTTGACTAACAATGCATCAATATCAATATCCTCCTCTTGAGCCTCCCTCTGTAAGTATGGGTCCTGGCCCCCCACATCCATAGCTACCTTCTCCTCTTGTGCACCTATGTTTGGCATAGGGACATCCCCTCCAACCATCTCAAGCATCTACTCATCCTATATGGGATCGACCTGTATTTGTCCACCCTATACCTATATATCACCCATAGGAGCCTGTACTGGAGCCTATACTTGTGCATATACTTGGGCATCTACCTGTATCTGTGTAGGTGGTGGCCTAGGTACCTATCTCATTGGGGGTGGCATGAGTCCCCAATGTCGTACTCCCCCTCCTCTCATCTGAGGTCCACCTCTATCTCCTCTCCCTCCATTAGGTCCACCGCCATCATCACCCCTACCATCTCTCCCTCTCCCTCTATCGCCTCTCTAGCCTCTCCCACATCTCTTGTCGCTCCTGCCCTCTCCCATGTCTCATCATTGTGGCATCTATGCAAGATCTATCAGTCTTGGGAAGGGTTGGTCTCTCAGATACCTCTCATACTCGGTAGTCATCCCTAGATCTACCACCCCCTATCTCATCGACCATGCCTAAAATGACATGTCTAAAAACTCCTACTAGGCTATCTCAAAAGATACCATCGGCCCCCAATCCTGCCTCTCCTAATGTGTATGGGAAAACTTTATCATGCCTTGGGGCATCCCCTGAATCTGGTTGAACTGTCTAAGTACCCAACCAACTAACTATCTCTCAATAATAAAGGGATTCTGCCTAATCATCCACCTTGAGTCAAAATAGAATCCAAGTTGTCACTCATCCTCCTAGGGCTCATAATCAATATAAGGTCTTTGAATCATGACATCAATAGTATCAAACACGTGCCTCTAGAACTCTAATTGTCCCAACTTATGGTGAGACTGAATAGATTTGTATAAGAATATGTATGGCTACCCTACACCTCTGAATCTCATTTATACCGGTCATGTGATCGCAATATGCTCCCACACCCATACGTGCAATAATGTGACCCCTGCCAATAATAACACACCTCTCTAGTATACCACCTGGTGAAGGTAATGATATAAGTGTGCTAATAGGCACACACCCCAAGAAAATAATTAGGTCCCCTCCTCCATCATCCTTTGTAATGTGTGACCCCATCTGATCGAAAAACCATGTGACCATCGATCTAGACAGACATAACTGTTGATCGCTCCCACCAATACAATGGGGAGAGGCTTGTATAGGTCCACCATGTCCTCCCATCTGATCTCGGCCTCATCGATCTCATCATCTCCAAACACAGCTCTACACTCAGCCAACCTATCGTACCTATCATAATGCACCAACACTCCTGTGATGGGCAGCCAGAGGATGCGATATACATCCTCTAAGGTAACTGTCATCTCCCTTGTAGGGAGATGGAAGGTACTAGTCTTAGAGTGCCACCGCTTCACCAGTGTTGTCAACATCCCCAAGTTTGCCCAAATCTTGAGCATATAAATGACATGGTATAGTCATGTGGCCCCTATCATCAATCTACATATCTCTCACAATTTTGACCTTAGATTCTATGTGATGAGATATCTCTCACATGACATCAGAATATCTGTAATATCCTCCTATCACAATCAATACAACAAACAAACTATCAGGTTTAATACAGATTAATCTATCTATCTATCTTATATCTAAATCAAGCACATGTTTATCACATGTCTAAAAGGATAATTCTATCAATTATCTCATTAGGTAGGTTGACTAGCGACCATGCTATGATGTTGCCTAACTTCAAAATCATCTAAACACCTAGCTGACACATCACATCAACCTATTGACCTATGTTTTGACCTAATTAACCTGATTATTTACCATTTTCAATCTCCTAAAATGAATGCACAACAAAGAAAAATGCATGTGCAACATACCCTCACAAAAGCGCAAATATAACATACGTGCAATTACCTTATACAAATGCACCATCAATTTTGATGAATGCACAAAACCATATTTGCGTGCATTCATTAAATAAATGTGAAGCCCCCCAATTTTATAATATGCATGCGCAGGTACCCCGCATGTATTCACAATTTTAGCAGTTTGTTGTGCAAACATAGCATTTAGCTACACATACATGCACCACAATTGTGCATTCATCCTACTAGGTTGAGCAAAAAAATTTCCCACATATCCCTAGGTTGAATCTACCTAAAACATATTACAATTCTAGTCTAACACATGCAAAAACATAAAATCACGAAGGAGGATCGAACTACCTACCGATTCTCCAAAGTCGGGTGATCTCTCGAAGCATCGAATGTGCTTGAACCGATAATTTGGCAGCAGGAACAACATCTTGCTCAGCTCATCTCTCTTCTCTCCACAACTCCACTCTCTCGATGACAAGTGTACCAATGATCATCTATTGGACCCTTTGACCCCTATATATAGCCTATGGACCCACTTTTCTCAATGTGTGGACCCTATCTACCGTAAGCCTTCGGTCACTTCATTTTCACACTCTTTTCTTCCAATTCTTTTTGTGAGATTGATTGTCAACAACAAATATATATATATATATATATATATCAAAAAATTATCAATCAATCTCTCGAGGGGGCATGCTAGTGTCACTTCTATCTAGGGCATCATCTGGGGCAAGGGCAAAATGCTTGATTTTTCTTTGAAACAATGCGACCAACACATTATTTCAAAGAGGGGTAAAATGTATACACTTAAAATTGGTTTGATAAATTAATTAAATATTTATTATTTAATTAATATTTTTTCCTCTATTATTAAATAAATTATTCAATTTATTTAGTACATTCACTTATCTTATTCTTCTTATCCTAAGTCCTCTAATTAGTCCTATTTAAAGTGATTTACTAAATTAGTCAATTACACAATCACTATATGACTAAGTCCTTTAGTCCATCTCATAGACCTAGTCACCTAACACATCACCTTGGCTAAAGTAATTAACTTTTATTAATTATTAATAAGTCAATTATCCTCATAAACACATGTCTTATTCTTAAGGGCTATGTGGCCTCATAAGACGGTCTCATGACCACATGTCTTCTTCCAAACTTGGTCAAGAACACATTCCCTATTCCTAAGGAACTTCTCAAGCCACCTCAAGGAGTCAAAGATGACTCATGGGACACTTGTGCCAAGATCCTTATGGGGAAAATTTCCTCCCACCTTCTCAAGGGTCTTTATGAGACACTTGACACGTTTCTTTCCCTTCCACCCTCCACTCCTCTTTGTCAATGTAGGAGGAACATCTCTCCTATTCCTCCTCTCACATTCCAACTACATCCCCATTTCTCTCAACCCCTTCAACCAAGTCAATTCCAACATTAGGATCCTTCACCTTTCAATCTCCACCCTAGGATCTTGCCACCTAGGCTTGAGTCCTCCAAAAACCTATAAACGTAGCCTTCCTCTTCCTTTGAGAGCTAATAGCAATAGGGATTTTCAAGCACTCAAGCATTCAAGAAATCAAACAATCAAACCATTTTAGCATAATTGTAAGCATTTTCATATCATTCTCTTTTATCAAGTTTGCATTCACTATCATAGTATAAGGCAATCTAGATTTAGACTAGTTTTGCATACATATACTCAATATCTCCACACTTTGGAAGCATCTTGGGCAAAACGAGCACATTTGGAAATCTAAAAGCTCACCAAATCCAAGAATTAAGGGCTAGGAGGACAATGGATATAAGCTACATGGGTGAGTGAAGGTAAAACTTCTTGTTTTGATTTCATTTCAATCTTTGTAATCTTCATTGAAATGCACTTTAGATTGATTTAATAGCTTAATATAGTTAATATTTCATTTCTAGGATTAGTAATTTAATTTTCATACATGTATATTACCTCTTAAATGTTTTAGATGTGGAAAGATTACGAAACCAGTAACTAGAAAAAGGATTAATTTCTTTGATGCATGCTCACGCTCCCACTCACGCGACTTTTCAAAATGTTGTTTCCACTCACCATTTAGTTGTTGCCTTTCCTGCTGCGGTGATCCCTGACTACAAGGGGTGTTCAGTGACTGCCATTTTTGGGAAGGCTTTTGCCCCTGCTGATGTGTCTGCTTCTAGATTGTCTTAGTCGTTGCCAAGGTTTACCCAGACGGCCCTCTCAGGGTTTCAGACTGTTAAGGGGAGGTCAGTGATTTCATATACGGATGTGGTTGCTTTTGAGGCAGGTATCTATGGTCCTGCCTCTGCTGGGAAAGGGGGATCTCGTCCTTTGGTGTTGACTGTCTCTATAAGTAGCCCCCTCGTGATTAATCTTGATTCAGATACTATGGATGAGATCTCCAAAACTGCGAAGGATTTCTCTTCTACTGCTGTTATTTTTTGTTTTAGGGGTTTATGGCCCTCTCTTCCTGATTTACATGCTTGGATTTCCAAACATTGGGAACCCATCATAACTGATATGGTTCAGATTTACCCTATGGCAAGGCATTTTTTTATTGTGAAATTTGATATTCTGCAGATAGGAACACCATTTTGTGTAACGGTTGTTTCTCTTGGGAGGAGCGGTTCCCCCTAATGGCTAAACCTTGGTATCAAGGGTTTGATCCTCTCACTGAATCCTTTAATAAAATACCCTTATGGGTAAGATTGTCGAATCTTCCCCTTCATCTTTGGTTGGATTCTGTCTTAGAGTCTATAGGGGAGGCCATTGGGGATTTCCAAATGGTTGATACGGATTCTTCTAATATTTTTAAGATGACGTTTGCTCGTATTCTTGTGGAGGTTGATGTTTCCAAGGGTCTCCCTGAACAGATAACTTTGGCTTCTCCAAATGGATCTTGGACCCAGAATCTTGATTATGAGGGTATTCCATTTAGATGCAGGAAATGTTGTAAGACTGGACATCTCGTTGTATGGTGTTCCTCTGATAAGGTTAGATGGAAGAAATCACCTTCTTGGTGGATGGGGGTTTTGGGCCATCATTATACAGTTCGTAAAGTCTCCAAGGGTGGGGGTGTGATAGATTGTTCACTATAGATTGATCATTCTTTGGTAGCTGCTACTGTTGTTGTCTTTGATGCTACGGATGTTGTCTTTAAGGCGGATTTGGTTCAGAATGTTAAGGCTACCCCTTCTTTTGTTGTTATCTCTGTCCAGAACATTGAAGCTGGAGCTGGTTCAATTGTCTTATCTCTTGTTGTTGTGGGTATTGATGCCCATGTCTCACCTGAGAGAGTTTTGGGGATTAATTGTGTTACCCCTATCCGATACAGATGTTATCTGCCCTTTAGTGGGTTCTTCAGGTTTGTCTCTGGATTGGTAGAAGGCTGTTGAAAAGGTGGAGGATGGATGGACATCAGTTAAAGGAAAAAAAAATTCAATTCCTCCAAACCTTCGTTTGATATGTCTTTACGTTCTCATAAGAATGGGCCAAAATGTAAATCTTGATGGTCCTTTGTTGTGTTTAGTTGGGCTGGTTTTTCGCCCTTTTGATGGGAACTATGGTGAGTTCCTCTAGTTTGTTGGGTGGTGTTCCATAGTTGTTTTAAGATCTTTCATTGCTATATCTTTCTTTACTCTTTGTACAAGGTTCCGGGTCCTTTCAAAACCTGTTTTTACTTAATCAAAACTAGAAAAAGGATTACCTACAAGAATATGTCCTATATTTATTAGAATATTCCATCAAATAAAATTTCAAAAAATATTTGGTGCATGTGAAAGGGAAGCTTCCAAATGACATGTGAAGGTCTAGGTCCAAGCAAAGTCAATGCATGTATGGGCCACCCAAAACAAAAGTACATTGCTCCTTGAGGAACGCGTTACACATAGGGTGGTGTGATTATAGGGGTGTGGCACGCATCTTTTGCATAAAGTTTGAGTTTGAATAAAATAAAAAACTTCCTTAATTTTATGAAACCCCCAAGTCAACTCAAGCCAAGTCAATAGTCAAATTTCAAGCTATAGCATATAAAGGGAGTAGAGCATGTAAGGTCAACACATTAATCTCGCCTTTTAATATTTATTCTTACTTTTTTTAATAAAAACAAAATTCCACAAACCAACATTTGATAAAGAGACCAACTTGATTGTAAAAATAAGGCCCACCTTCAGAGGTAATGTTGCTATCTACCATACTCAAAAACAAAAAGTAATTGTTGGTTGCCAACATTACCTCCATATCTCCCTTCAAGTTCCAAGTCTACCAAGCCCATATTCGAAAAATAGTGTAGATGCTCAAAGCTCCATGAATTTGCATATTAGTACATTATTGGTCAAGGAATTAACATAATCTCTGACAGAATCTAATAAAACTGCTAAAATCATATTATCTTGGATTCTCTCTAAACAACAATTCATTTTCTTGACTTTGCACATTACATTCAAAGAACCCTCAATTTTTGAAACCTTTTAAAAATGATCCATATCCATCACATCTGAATATGAAGATGGATCCACCCTCAACAAGCCTTCACATATCAACAAATTTGGTACAATACCAAGCCCACCCATTGATTCCAAAACACCTAGCATCAAGAATAAAAAGCTTAAAACACAACCCTAATTCTGCAAGGCTAAAATAACCCCCTCTCAAGCCCAAGCAAACTAAAATCTTTTTACCACTAAAGTAAGACACAAAAAACCCACACACAATAATTTTAAACCTTAAGCACCCAAAAAGTTACTATAAATTGCCAAGAAACTTATTAGACATCCACCTTCACTCCATGCAACCCCCACCCATTAACCTGTGAATTCAAGGCACTCCCCAAACTACACTTGTTCCAATGAAACAATCAAGCAAAACCATAGCCCATACTACAATGAATGCATCTTTCCAATATCGTTAATACTTTCCTCTCAACAAAACCTAAAATGATAAAAATAAAAAAAAAATTATGAATAATGCATCTGCATGATTTTTTCAAGCCATGACTACAAACAACATGATGGGATGCACATAGAAGGCGCAACTAGTTGCAAACTTGTAGGGCGTGAGGAGACGGTGACTTGAGCCAAATCTACATAGGTTTTTTGTTTTAACACTACTACAAATACATTATATAACTCTATATAAATAGCATTTACACTAAATTCAACCAACACATACAAATAGACAAGTAATTTGTTAAATAAAATTTTCAATGTGCACATCACAAGGATCTTTCAATTTAAATCAAGAAATAAAAAACTTCAAATCTATTTTATTTTGGTGGAGTTTCCATCAAAAGAAAGAATTATATTGGTTTGATGGTTAAATGGTTTATATTCAAAAGTTGCATTTTAGGTTCTTATTCATACTTCATATAATGTCTCTAGTTCATCATGGTTTAATCTATATTCAAATGCTAGGGTTTCTATAAATACCATCAATGCGTTCTTACATATGGTCTAGTTTTGTGTCTACTTATCTACATCAAAAGCTAAATAAACATCACAAGGATCATTCAATTTAAATTAACAAGATAAAAAACATTAAATCATTTTTATTTTGGAGCTTCCATCATCATCATGATCAATCGTATATATTCTAAAGTTATAGTATATCTTCTTGTGTCTACTTCATATTTTATGTCTACTTTATCATGCTTTAATTTTGTCTACTTATCTTGATTTTTTGCACAACTAAATTGTTATTGTGAAGATATGTTGGTTATTTGTTTCAAACAATGTTTGATAATCTATCTTTATTTCACAATGGTAGCTTATAAACTAATTCTTTGGAAAGAATATAATCCATACTCCTCGCTAAATGGCTTGATGAATATGTCCATGATATAATGTTATAAATGGTTGATTTAGGGCCTTTGTCATATCATTTTGCTTGATGAATATGGCAATACTATAGTTCCATTTTTTATATCATTTTGCTTGATGAATATGGCAATACTATAGTTCCATTTTTTTACAATCTCACTACTAGAAGTGAAGAGATAATATCTTCATTTTGTTTCATAAAATATGGCAGTGTTATAGTTCCATTTTTTTACAAGCTCACTACTAGAAGTGAAGAGATAATGTTATGGGTAGGTCATCTATGTCTTCCTAAGATGACCCTCTCTCTAGTTGTAGTAAAAACCCTTGCCTACATAAGAACATTAACTTGTTTACATTTAACCCAATGTTGCACCAAGATATCCAATCTTTGTGGCATCAAAATCTTTGGCGTCATGATTTTGTATGCTTGTCTTGATATTATACATGTCTATCCTAAGATTTGTGTAGACACTACTACTTTATTAGTCAATACTTTAACTACATCTAAAGGTTTGGTTTACTCACAAATTTTTGAATGTGACTTGGTTTTGTATCTTGAATCTTTGATAATGCATAATTCATGCCCATTTGACTCTAGTTATTATGATGAGTAGTTTCTCTTTTAATGATTGATTAGATTTTATTTAGATGATATAAAGTTTGCTACTTGAAAAATTCTCTATGATAAAATGTTTCTTTTATCCTTCTGAGATGCAAGAATGTTTAATGTAACTCTGTAACTATTTTGAAATCTTGAGATGCAAGAATGTTTAATGTAACTCTGTAACTATTTTGAAGTCTTGTTATGACAGTGCAATCACTATGATTAAACATTCTTTTGATATTCTTATTAATTTAGAATGTGATGTTGTTAATAGCATTTTATCATACACTCACATAATACAACAAGACTAGAGGTCTACTCACATATCAATCAATGAAATATTTTATTGTACACTTAGAAATGACTTAATCAACTTCATACATAACTTACCAAAGAATCATTTACAAGCAAAGCCTACATGCTACATTGCATTTTTGTAATTTTAGACAAACTTTTTGTTTAAACATTTCATTGCTTAACTCACTAATTTAGAAAATTCATGCACTAAACTCTATTTTATCTCTATATCTCTACACTTTGAAATGACTTTAAACTTAAAAAGAAAGTAGTTATCCTCTCTTTTTCAATATTTTTTTATGTTTTTTTTTCAATTTTTGCCCATTTAAATCTCATTTTTTTCAAAATATTATATACTTTAATTTGTTGATTTTTACCCCAAAGATTTTTCCTACTAGAGTAATTACTGTAGTATTATTTAATCGAAAACGGAAACTAATTGTGAATCCCTTATGAGTGAAACTTACACCATATAAAATCATTCAAAACTAGCCAAGGAATGGAAAACTCTAAAGCAAAAACAAACCAGGCAACTTCAAACATTAGTGCCCTCGCGATGCCGCTTTTAGGCTTCCCTCCCCCTACTACGTTAATGGTTCACCTAGAATTGGATTCGTATCTCAATGCAATTCAAACTTTGTCCAAGTCATCATAGCCAACAAGTTAGGAAAAATTTGGCAAAATTTATTTCTTTTTTTAATTGATGTTTTGCCGCCAACATAATTATGTCGATACGACTTCCAAAGGTTGATGATGTGCTAACAAGGTAATCAACCCAAATTTGTCCAAATGGAGGCAATCTAGCACTACAAAGGTAGCAAAGGTTAAGAAAATGATCTTAGAAAACATTTAGTGAGATTTTGTAATCTCCTCAATTTGACAGATCCAATGTTGAGCATGCTTTGTTATACTAACATGGTTAGACCTTATTTAGATGAGGTATATAATAGTACTCAATGATTAAGAAGACAAAAATTGTCATAAATACAAAAGAGTAAGATCCCAAAGAAAAAAATTTCAAACTACAAATCAAGGTAGATAGATGAAACATTTTTTGCCTTCACATTGAGTCTCAAATATCATAATTCTCAACTCCTTTCTATTGGCATAAGAATTTCCCCATATAGAGGTCTCCTTTCTATTGGCATAAGAATTTCCCCATATAGAGGTCTTGAAGTTGCTAAAGGGTTCAAGGCAACACTTCACAGACTCTTTGATAATCATGGCATACGAGATGCAACAAGAGCACAAATGATTGAGGTTCGAATGCTCTATGGAACAAGTATATGTCGATGCTCATAATTGGTGGTACCTCCTTGGAGAATCACACACAAATCTACATTATCTTGCGATCAAAATTTCATCGCAAGTTAAAAATATATATTTCTTTTTTGAATTTATATTTTAATTTTATCTATTAACTCTCTAACTTTGCCAAGAAAGGTTGTTTGTTCGTATTCATGTGTTTGTGCATTCAAACTTGTGGCTCCTTACACACAAACATAATGCTTACAAAGAAGGCTAGACAAAGAAGTGGGATATCGTTTCAGCGCATATTGACTCAAATGCTTCCCCATCCCACTTTGTTACTCTCCGCGTTAATGCTGATGCCACTATTTATGGTTCTAGTTTTCCAAAATATAGCTCATCTATTATGAAGGATAAGGATATTTTTGATAACCCATGTAATATTCGATCAATGATGGCTCATTGTTGACACTTGCAATTAATATAGGCGGCGGCTAAGTTCCCGATAAAATGCATCAAAAACAAATTAATTTTTTTTCCAGATCTGCGAAAAACGCAGTGACTTTTTTTGAAATTTTTTTGGATGTTTTCAATTCAAAACATGCAGATCATAGAGAACAGATGCTGAAAATTTCACAAAAATCTGTTGTGTTTTCAGATTTTTCAAATTTGGTCAATGGTGCATTCTATCTGAAGGATAGCCGCGTCCATTAACATATTTGACTAATATTTGACCTCTTTACTTTTTCTGGGTTTGATTGTGTAACCAACTTTTTTTTTACGCAAAAAAAAAAGTTAAATCATTCACATGGATTGTGAAAATCTGATAGCTTTAATATTTGACTATTAGTTTGGTGGTATATTTTGCTATGTTATATGTTATTTGACTATTAATATGGTGGTGTATCTTGAACTTAATTACTACTGCAAACATGTATATATTTCTGTTTTGAATATTTTATTTGTATGTACAGACCTTACCCCAAAAAAATATTTGCCCATACCCGCAAACCCGAACCAATAACTTAGTTAGCCTACTTTAACTGCATTTGTGTCTCTTGAACCATGCAGACCTTTCTTAAAACTGAAAACTTGCCTCAAACATGTCTTCATTGTTTACACTAAACCACTCTTCCAAGCAATGGTACTAGAATAATATTCCAACCTTAATTTATTGTTTCATATAAGAGAAATTTAGTGCAAAACAGTTCGTGATCATGGGAATGAATTTCACATGCTTTACTCGGTTTAAATGTCCATAACCACACTTCCAATCAACAATATGCATCTAGATGATGTGTGGGGAGCACACATCCTCCTTATTCAGAAATTCTAGCTCCATACAAAGGTGCAATTTACTCCATACATGGTTCTTTAATTCAACATGCTTACAACAGGCAAAATACCAGGCATTACGCTTAAGACACATATTCATTGAGAATTAATGTTTCCTTATAAATGAAGAAAACTTACTCAAGATTTCAAAGTTTGCATTCACTGTATCACATTGAGCATGACAAATGAGTGAACAAACACAACATTCCCTCCTATCAGCCAGGCAGCTTTTTCATTTCCACAGATATACCTCGTCATTCCCTTACACGGTTGAATCCTCTTACAACAACTAGGACAATTGTTAACAATACTCTCGAGGGCAAGTCTGATTATTGGTTTTTTGAATCATTTTATCGTTATAGAGTAGTCTTTCTATCTACGTCCCTGTGGATCAGAGTGAAACATAATGAGGATCCAAGATTAAAGATCAATAGATTCCTCAGCCAATAAAACGGCAAGAAATCTCTATAATGTGACAACTTATATCTCCTTGTAATAATCACTCTCTTTGGTAAAAGACCCAAGTTTATGAAAGTTGAACTTAGACAAAGGCAAACTTTTGTGATTTGAAGACTTTGCACTCCTTACTGTTGAACCATGCTTCAATAATTATAGAATATAACATATTGGGCAAATAACTACAGGCATCCCCTTAAAAACCCAAATCCTCCTGTGGATTTTTAAATCACACTAACCCAATAGATTGGCATCCATTCAAGTATTAGGTGTATGTCTTCTACCCTGAACATGACAGCAGCAGCTTGGAAAAAATGCATGGTTTGTCATTTTCCTTGCTTTTCAAGCTCTGTCATTTTATGATTACAAAATCAGAAAGATGGTGGAACTTGTATTCTCAATTTCAGCCAAATTTGGAGTAATATGGTGAAATTATTGACTGGAAATAACCTTCCTCGGCAAAGAAAAGTTAAGAAGGCCAGACGACACAGTGAAATTTCAAAAAATCTGCTCAGCGTGAACTTATTGTTTGTTCCCTGATGCTCCTGTCCTAAACTTTCGTCAGGGCAGAAGGATGGAAATTTAAGAAGTTATTCGATACCAATTTCATCTGTTACATGTATGCACCTTAGGTTCTGTAAACATGCAAATTATTATTAATCAACAGATCAAGCAATTCAAACAGAATTAGGACACATAGGAAGAGATTACAAGTAATGCAAATATATATATAATATTTATTATTAAAGAATCAGATAGTGGCTGATTCCTCACCCTGAATCCAGCCCATTCTTGACAGGAAATCATACACTTTGTCCACTTTGCTGGAATCAATTTTAAAAAATCGATATGCATCGGCCCTTTTTACAGGACCACCTGTACTCTTGAGCACTAGAATATTCTTTATTCGGCGATAATGATCTGGGAATAATCTATTCTGAGAGCATAATTGTTGTTCCTGCAACAAAAATAATAGCATTTAATGCCAACAATTGTCTCTAAAGACAAAAAAGAAACTAATTCAAACGAAATAAAATAATTACATTGAACGTCAAATGAAAGCAATTCCAATACTGTACCTGGATGAGAAGGAAAACTAAAGCACAAACCCATGGAAAACTTATAAAGATTAAATTTGACAAATGGATATACCTTTAATTATTTGAGATAATATTGAAGTAAATACCAGTCCCGTTATAACAACAGGACATCACCAAGTACAGATAACTATAAAAAAATTAAAATTAATTGTTTAAAAGTTAAAACCAACAAAAAATATTTAGAAGACAGAACTCTCTCAGCGCAGATCTACTATGGGTTAATAAGTCTGTTTATGAGATCTTCATACAGATTTTCTCGAGTTATAGCAACAGGACATCACCAATTACAGAAAATGAAAAAATAAATTATTTCAAACAAACAAAACATTTTTGGAAGAAAACGTAACTCCCTCACTACAGATCTCCCATGGGCTAATGAGTCTTTTTGAGATCATATTGAAGATTTTCTTAAGTTATAACAAGTACAACAGGACATCAGCAAGTACAGAAAAAAAAATAACTATA
Source organism: Chamaecyparis obtusa (assembly GCA_027943335.1). Taxonomy (NCBI): domain Eukaryota; kingdom Viridiplantae; phylum Streptophyta; class Pinopsida; order Cupressales; family Cupressaceae; genus Chamaecyparis; species Chamaecyparis obtusa. The sequence goes on from BSBK01007893.1 coordinate 197,882, forward strand.
AAAAATGAGTAATTTCAAACTAACAAAACATGTGTTAAAGAAGACAGAACTCCATCAGTGCAGATCTACAAAAGGTGAATTCAGATTATAATGAAAAAGGCTTCAAACTCAAATTGACTGATAACATCATAATAGTACAGATTGGTTGGAATTTCGGCAGTAATTTATGTCAAGACATGTTGGTGCAGTTATCCAAACAGCTTCATTTCAGGATGGTGGTGCGGCCAGGAAGGTCAATACTTCTCAAACTGCTGGGGTATGCCAATGTGGCATGGCACACCATCTGAATGCAGTTATTGTGAAATCCCCAGTTCTGCATGACCCACTGCCTAGATAGATACGTCCAGCAACGCCAGCCTCCCGTGCATCGATGCTGTTCAGGGAGGCAATAGTCAAATATTCCATAATTTCATTTACTCTCTTTGTTTTAGATTTCTATGTGATTATTTTCTTATCTGTTACTCCATCCAGTCCCTGTGCTCAACCATGAATCAGAAATAGTGCTGACAAATATCCTTAATACAGAAAACCTTTACTGTTCCACCTGTGATACTAGGATCTTGAGGAAATTATGCAGTACTAAAGGAATTAACCCTGCAAAACCATATACGTAACTTCTATGATTTGCAGAGTCAATAGCCACAACAGAACTAGAAGCAGCTCAGTGAACTGGACTTGCATTCAAAGAAACAGACATGGGGTTTGAAGCTTCCTTGAGCTAAAGATCAGGCAGATTACAGCAGCCAGACCTGTAATGAAACCTTCAATTCCACAATTTCATTCAATATGTGTGCTACATATATCTGCTTCTCTGACATATTGTCATACATATATTTTAGCTGCTGACTTCTGTATTGCTGTTTCTCAAATGAATCCATATCATTTTTTTTGACTTGGATCAACTTTGCAGTATGTGAATGCAGTATTGGAAATATGGACAGAGATTAAGAAGTTAAAATAATCAAAATAAAATAATATGTACTTTACATTTTATTCAAATACATTTGCATATATATAAGAGAGTCTACTCCTATATTCAAGGAGAGATTATCTCCACAAATTCCTATTTTGTTGTGATTGTTACGTGGGTAACAATAGTAACAATACACAGATCAAATCGTATGAGTTGTTAAAACAACTCCAAACCGTAATATATATTATTGTTAATATAACAATAATATTACAAAATACTAACATGATAATAATTACTCAAATAATTATTTTTTACCTACATATATAGAGCACTAACTCATATATCCTAATTCCCCCCTTAGAGCGAACATGGTAGAAAAACATTCACACACTCCTCTGCAGTATGCTCACTTCTATGGCATACCCATTCTCGTGGCTCATGACCTTGATACAAAAGAAGTCTCTCTCTTTCAATAGTTTTAAACAGGGTTACCACAAACCTTGACTTGAACAAGAACCCATCAACCATCCCCCTTGTGTCGTTTCTGGATCCTCCCACAAACCCTTTCAAGGTACTTACTCCGGTGCCTTTGTTTGCCACTATGCTTGTACATCAACATAAACATCACAAATCTGAAAAAACCCATCCTAGAAAAGGTTTCACATTACATTCCATAAGAACATAATGTTCTTAATTGTAGTCACTGTTATCAATCGCTGGCACTCTTATCTTTGTTCTCTTTCAATAGTTTTAAACAGGGTTACCACAAACCTTGACTTGAACAAGAACCCATCAACCATCCACCTTGTGTCGTTTCTGGATCCTCCCACAAACCCTTTCAAGGTCCATGAACTGACTTACTCCGGTGCCTTTGTTTGCCACTATGCTTGTACATCAACATAAACATCACAAATCTGAAAAAACCCATCCTAGAAAAGGTTTCACATTACATTCCATAAGAACACAATGTTCTTAATTGTAGTCACTGTTATCAATCACTGCCACTCTTATCTTTGAACAACATAGACAACTGCCACTGCCACTAGAAGCTGCCCTTGACTTTATTCATGAAATGGGAATGGAACATTGGTTACTCTTCCCCCCCACAATGTGAGATTTCCAATTATTCACACAACCAAGAATACTGAAAACCGAATCATGTCATGGTGCGTACTACTGTCCGGATCTTGTTGTCTAGATCTTGCTGCAGATGACCACCATTGCCAATGAACGTATTCATTGAATGATCATCTTCCAAAGAACAACAGTCAGAGAATCATCACAGTCAGAAGACCTCTACAGTCATTTTCTCTCCGATACAATCATTTTTCCAGCATTCACACACCATACTGAAAAGAATAGAAAATGAAATGCCACCAGAGCTGATAAGTGGCCCCGTCATCGACGTCTGATGAGAGGACGGCGATTGTCCTCCTTCCTCCATTGTCTGCTGCCTCCAATGAGTTTGTTACTGAGCAAATTTGCCTCTGAGACTCAATTTTATTATTTTGTAATGCCTCCCTCAATCTAGACGTCTCATACAAACGATTTGAGGTAATCATAATTTAAAAATGACAATTTTTTTAAAGTAAATTATTAACCCTATACATTATTAGACAAAATGTAACTACCTGATGATTCAAACAGAACCAGGACCCCAATTTTGAGTCTTACATGGCCTGTAATACAATTTATTTGTAAACAACAGATAGTGCAAATTGTGGCATTGATAGAAGAAACAATGTAAGCCACCAATTAGTCCAAGCTTTCAAATGCTCCAGTACTGGCTAACACAGCTCAGCCAGCAAAGATGAATTTTAGTCCCCTCACTCAATAACTTCACCACAGCACTGAAGACTCCTCCCGATGAGCACGGTGCAGTGTGGTGATGTGACAATGTAATCACAATGATGAGCCACCACTAGAAGTCGCAGATTGCAATGGCACAATCAAAGTGAAGGTACCCAAACCACACCTCCCAACCCAAGTGCAAACTGATTCAGAAAATCATGGCATGGGAAGGACGATGACTGGATCAATCAAAACGAGAAGGCGATGTTGGGCAGATCACGGAATGAGGATTGCCTCAATCTCCTCATAATAGCAAGGCATACTACACCGATCTACTTGTCAGAGAACGCCACAGCTATGGATGCTAGGCACAACACATAGAATGCACAAAGATCCACAGCTTGCTATTTCATGGCAATCAAATCAAATTGTGATTACAACAAATAAGTCTATCTGCTGTTTCATGATAAAGATCACAGAAACTAGAATGCGGAAGACTCCAATTTTTAATGTAAATCCTTTGACAAGGATGGCACTCACTTTGGCTCACAATATGCAATGTTCTAAAGCCAACTCGTGTTGGCTTCCAATGCCAACTTTACAAAAATATTAATTTCATCACCAGATATTATGTGCGTTCAAAATGCCATACTTGAGATTATGAAGCGGCCATGAGCATTGCCTTGATAATAACAATATCAAATACAAAAGAAAAAATAAATCCCATTCGACTCTACTAGCTCTGATACCATATTAGAAATATGGACAGAGATTAAGAAGTTAAATTAATCAAAATAAAATAATACGTGCTGCTTCACATTTCATTCAACTACATTTACATATATATAGGAGAGTATACTCCTATATTCAAGGAGAGATCATCTCCACAAATCCCTATTTAGTTCTGATTGCACTCACGTAACAATACACAACTCAAATCATGAGTTGTTAAAACAACTCCAAACTGTTATATATATTATTGTTAATATAACAATAGTATTACTAAAAGCTAACATGATAATAATTAGTCACATAATTATTATTTACCCACATACATGGAGCACTAACTCATATTTCCTAGCATGCAGATGCTGGAGATTGAACAGTTACACTCTAAACCTGATCTGCCTCATGTGAATCAAGGGAAGATTAGTGTGATGATGGAACATCCAAGATAAATTCCCAGTGGAGAAGTTAGTAGTCTTAGGAGACAGGTTCACCACTGATTGCAATCTTTGCTCCATTAGTAAGATAACTCCAAGGTTGATGATGCCATCCATCAAATTATTATGTTGCCTTGCAATAAGCACTAAAGATTAGGCTTGAAACACCTTTCCTCATCCTCCTTAATCAGCTGCATTAACATATTTAGCTTCTAATTATTAACCAAAAAAGTGACGTTTCATCTAATTTTGAGTTTTAAATTTTATGCCATAAAACTTTCTATACAGCATGATGATTCAACTAGGTATATCTTATTTGAGTTCAACACATTTTAGTTTCTCAGAGGTTTTACAGAAAGACAGGAGTTCCATGAATCCCCACTCTATACCCTTGTACTTGAGAGAAAATCTATTGACCCCTTCCATCCCAAATCTACCCAATCATATCAATACATAGGTAGCAACAATTTCAACTGACGACATGGCAGAGATACTCTATTTGCCTTTCCAGCCCACCTCAAATCTTTTAACACATTCAATTAACAATGCAGGTGGAAGAGGAAAGAAGGCTTCCTTTCTAAGATTCTTAATCATAAAAATGATGATGGATCACTCCCATGACAAATCTATAGAGAGATGACCAAATGTATACATTAGAGCTGACTTTCAATGACATCAGCCCCAAAAGGTTGGGGTTCTCAACATGCTCTTCACATGAGCACCAAGAATCATGGATAGACCAAGGAATACTATGGGAGAAACATCTAACTAAGGTCGTAAAATGGAATGGTTACAGAAAAATTGCAAATCCAAAAGTCTAAGAAAAGATGTTTACTCGATCCTTTGTTCTTGTAGGGAACCCTACATTGGGGAAATTGGACTATAATATACCCTCCTGGACTGCATCTATCCTGCTAATTTTGAACATGTATAAGACGGTGCATAATACATTATTTCTGTTCCGATTATATTGGATGGATATTGTGGAGAGGGTTTTGCTGCATTGCAGGTACAGGAGTCTGAAATCACATTTAGATGTGGTGGCATACAAGTGGGGGGCATACAATAGGCTGTGGTACACAACTAGAAATCCAACCTGGATGATCACCACAGTCAACACTTCACTTCTGTATCAGTTTTTGTTTATGTTTACTTGTTTGATGTTGAATTGAATATGTTGATGTGGTCTTGGTGTACTTGTGTTTTGAATTAAGTGTGAATTTTTTGTGGCAATGTTGCTATTGTAAGGGTTTTTTATTTGATGTCTTAAGGTAGACAAGTTTTGTTCACATTGATGTATTGTACATTGGTATAGCCTTTGCCTAGAGGTATGGTATAATGTCGTGTTTTGATTAATCAACCTTTCTATAGCCTAAGCCATAATCTAGAACCTGCCCCAAAAGTAAAGATGGAAATTTGATAAATTAAGACTAAAAGGAGAGAAAGATAGAATCTTCCACTTGGTTTGAAAGGCTTATATGCTGCAAGTTTTACATGTGATAGCACATGAGGACAGACGCTAAATTTAAACAAAATGATAATGGTAGTTATGTCAGGGGTACCGCCTAACTTGGATCTAGATCTAATTGGACTTGTCAACTCAGTTATGGGATCTCGACAGAATAAAATTAAGCGTCGTGGTGTACAGCTTGGAGAAGGTGTGTCCAACCATGATGGTCCTTTAATTATTTGGGTCCGAGGCAGGACCCGCTTTGTGGCTCGAATGGATGATGTGGTGCGCCCAAGAGGGGGGGGAAGCCTATGCAAACAACAAGGTTGAAGAGATCAGCTAAATAGGTCCCCAAAACAGTGAAGCCATGCTTAAAGAGCTCGGCCTGAAAGTCCTCCTTGTCAGTCATCCTGCTAGAGTTCATTGCTCTAACCACCTCCCTAATAGTGGTATAGGAGAAAAGGTGACAATGGGGGGGTGCGACCTGGAAAGGGTGTTGACCAGGGACGTCATAGAGTGCAAAGGTATGGGAAACCAATGAGCCGTAATCAAGCTCAGGGTGGAAGGGGGTATGGCAGGGGAAGAGTGTACACCAGAAAAATTTGGGGGAGCTGTAGAGGGAGCAAGGGTACGTCTACAATGAGAAATGTGAAGACGCTTCTTATGGCGGAGGAGCTGGCAAGAGGTCTTCAGAGATGTGTACAAAGGGTGGTGGAGCATGAAGGCCAACCATAGGTTCCGATGAGAGGTCTTATAGTCCTCATCATACCATTTGTTCATAGGGCATGTGTTCCTAGGCCTAGGAGGGGGGAGTTGGGTAATGGATAAATGAGGGAACGAGGGCAAGGCAGCCTCCCATATGGCTGCAGACAGACCAAAAAACATGGTGGCTATGCACCCCAAAGTGGAGATGTGATAAGGGGGAAGAAGTTGTCTGAGATGGTGGGTAAACATGTCAGGATCACCATCATCAAAGCAAATAACAGTGTGGGGAGGAGTGACCAAGGGTGCAAGGGGGGAGGGGGGTGTGAGGGGGTGCAAGGGATGGAGAGACAAAGCAACGCATGGTCGGCCAGAAGGAAGGGGTTAATGGAGAAGTGGCTAATGGAGGGGATGAAGGATTGTCAGGAAAGAGCGTAATCCACTACGCTAGCACCCCTACCGTGAGGCTTGCACGTGAATAAGTGTGATCCAGGGAAACACAAAAGCCCATTAAGGACCACTAGATCCGAAGACTCGCTGAGCTGAAGAAAAATCTATAAAACAAATAATTTTCCTTACTAAAATCACCAAATGCTCAAATTATGGAAGAGAAAGCTTGTATGCTTCTAGTTAAGTGCATTATGGCATCAAAGTATAATACAAATAAGATAAGAAACTAGGAATTGCAAATCAGTAGCAAAGGACAGTAATGGCAACTCCATGACAATATGTGTGCACATCAAGATTGGGCACCTAGTAGGTCCAAGTGGTAGTTGCAAAGTCATTGAAACAATGCTAGTGAACATTACAAAGTAGATAAATCAAGAGGTGCAATAGATGCACTTCCAAATTTGAAATTTATGTGAATACTAGAGACCAATCAATGCCACTAGAAAGAGGACCTAGTGCACATAGGTGTGTTCAAGATTGGAGAACAAAACAATAAATTCAAGTGGCTTGACCAACACACCAACATAGAAGTTGGTTTAAGAAGTTCAAAACCAATCTAAAAAGCACGAGTGGAACAAGGAGAATCCTTGGTAAGAATAGTGTTTTAGCAACACAAAAGCATTTGTAAGGTCTTTGGATGGCATTCTATATTTGTAAGAGGATAAGTAATTACCAATCCAAAAACAATTTTTGAGTTAACTAGTCTCAATCGCAACAAGATGCAAGACCATATGGAGAAGACCTACAATGACCCTAGAGCAAGCCACAAAACACCCACCATAGGGAATAAGGCCCAATAGCTAGTGTAAATCTTTAGGGATTCAAGACAGTTAATGGTTGATGATATGCCAAACCCTAATATAAGAGGGTTATTGAAATGCGTCAAATTGATGGTGCAAAAGCACAATAAAATTAGATCCCTATACATCTAGCATATGCTAACTGCCAAACTATAAAATGACATTGCAAGTAATTACGATGCATACCTAGCAAATAAAATAGTGGGGAATGCCACGGTATCTTAAGATGTGGGTCCAAACTTCTAGTTTATGGCTGTTCTCATCCTTCATTTATATGATACTACAGCCCAACCATAGTAGAGTGTAGATAAGACCCAATTTAATCCCTACAAAATGATTTAGATGCCCACCTTTCCAAATGTCTTCAAACAAAAGTAAGGCAAGATCGGACAAAGGCCCTAAAAGGGCAATGTGGACCAATGGAGATGTCAACCAAAAGTGCTACAACACTTTCCCATAGCCAAATTAAATCCAAACGTACAACACATTCAATCCAACCATGAGGCAAATACCCTACCTTGTGTCATCACAATATAAGGTGTAGAGGCTTGGAAAAAATATCTATGGTGATGTTTCCATTACACAGAACAAGCAACCACCTTAGAAGATGATGAGAATGATGACAAAGAAACAACACCACCAACTATATAAAAAGAACCACCAAAAAAATCCACTCACAACAAGCGCAACCAAAAGATGTCTACCTTTTCTCTAAAGCAAGATAACAAACTAAGAGTCAAGGGTATTGAAATTAGGAAGCCAAGAGAAGAGAAACCATGAGTCCCTCCATAAGCGCCTTCACTTGTCTCAAGAAAGATTATGATGAGCACAAACTCATAAGCCTCTAGCTACACAACCTCTAGTGCAATAGAACCCAACATCAGCAACACCTAAGCCACAAGCAATGGCAATGTTGTCCTTGTCTATGGGTCCACCACAATCTCCTTCTTCAAAGAGTCCAAATGTACAAGGTGTTTATAAGTACTAGCACTACCATATATAGCATTAAACAACCTTACATGATATTATCCCATGGCACAAAGGCTTCACCATACTACACAACAAAGTTCAACATTTAGTAGAGACACAAAATAAGTTTATATAATAACCAACACTACACGAAGGGCCTTGAGGTACCACACAAGAGCATTAGACTCTAAATAGAGAGATATAGAAGGGTGTACAATATTGCATATGTAGATAATACTGACTTCCAAAATAAGCTTGAGCTGTGGGGTTGAGTGAAAGGATTGCTATGGAGCAGGTTTCCCTTCTATTTGGAGTCATGACCCATTGGAGTGGGTATAGATAGAGTAAGGTTGGGCTGTTGGTATAAATTAGAGTCATCCCCCGCCATTGTTGCTCATCAATAACTAAGGAAAACTAAGTCAATTGAGTTCTATCATTTGCAAAGGCTAGTTGACATCTAAGTAACAAATATCTCATTACAAACCAAATTTGCCATATCATGAAATATCAAGGGAAATGATTGAGCCTTCATGACAATTATACTTTTGTTTGTATTTTCATTCTATTTGTTTATTTTTGTTGACAATTATTTGTATTAACGTTTCATAATAATTGCAAATCATTGAGCCTTTAGTTGTTCTCCTTCAAGTCGCTAATGGGGAGAAGCCAGCAATGGGTTATATATATGAGGGCATGGATAGGGCCAAAGAGGGCTCTAAATCCATTTATGTTGGGTCTAAAGATAAGTATCATCCCATATGGGACACCATTGATCGATAATACAACTTCAATTTCAAAGCCCTTACATGCAACAACCTTTTCCCTAAATTCGACATTCTGACTTCATCCAAACTTCAAGGCCAATGAGAAGGTTCTAATTAAACTCTCCATGGTCCAAGGAATGGTATCTAATCCTCGGCTCACGGCAAAGATACTGAGATTGAGATCTATAAACTTGCACAAGGGGAATTCTTTGCATGAGACATGCAAGACAACTCAAACAACATTGTAACCAAGTGATTCTAAAAAACATAATTCTTTTTTATGTTAATATTAAAATTCAAAATTGGACAATGAAATTAAGTTTTTTTCTTATTTCAGATGCATGGTGGGAAAGGTTTGGAGCTAAGGTGCCAAATCTTCAAAGGATTGCTTTGCTTTGAGATGTAATATAATTCAAGTATATTTGAGCATATTCACTTAAAGAAGCACAACAAAATGTTGAATGATCTTGTTTATGTTCATTTCAAGTTTTACCTTAGTCACAAAAAACAATCTAGGGTGTAGACCTATCCCCCATCACTTTAGAGGAGTTTGATCCACAATCAAAATTGATGAAGAGGGTTAAGGATCCTATCTTCAACAAGGAAGACCACGCATGGTTTGATCAAGCGGATCCAAAGTTAGAGGTAGCAGCCATGGTAGAGGATACCGTAAAATTATACCCCCTAGATACTAGTGTCATTGGCAGGCAAACATCATGGCTGCATCATTAACAAGGCCATATCTCAAATGCCTACAAATAACATTTTTTAAAGCTATGGATGTTGGGATAAGTGATGCACACCCTCTAAGAAGCATACACATTTTTTGTTTTGATATCATTTTATGCAATGGATTCCGTAATCCATGAGTTTTTTATACACTTGACAATATTTATGGCATAACTATCTTAAAATGTTGTTTTTGTCATCCAAAATCAGCTTTTATACTCGTGTGACCAATTTATACTTGTGCATGTAATCAAACCAATTTCTATTTGATTAGTTTATTGTGTCTTTACAATTAATTATTAAAGGGTGCTTGATACACATTTTAAATCTTTAAAAATCTAAATAAATTCATGGATTCTTCAATTCGCTAAGTCTAAGCACTAGTCTAATTCAAAAATCAACTTGTCGAATATGCATCCAGTCCAAGCCTTGTACTATGATTAATATATATAAATCCTAATAAGAAAAATATGGATACTACTCTCGCAAGTGCTAAGCTAAATCCTCCCAACACCAAAGTGAGTCTCTCTTCCATTCTACCAAGAAACTTGCTACCACCAATCCTTTCATAAGCCATATCACCCCCACCACAAATGTTTGCATTGACCCCATCACTAAACTTAACCATCCATTACATTGGATCAGCGAAATTACACACCATTTAGCATCTTCCATACCAATGAATCTATCACCACCTTCATGGGACTTCAAGATCATATTTCCCTTTGGGACTATAAACCAGGCTTTGAAATACGCATGGATATATTAGCATATCCCAAAAACCCCTTACAAATGCCTAAAATGCCTACACCCAAACAATCCCAATCCCAAGCATATAAAAGGCTAAAGACCCAAATTCTACATGGATCAAAAAGTCCCATATGCCTAAGCTTTCTATTCAAAAATATAAAAACCCCAAATCCCAATAGCCAAAAATCCCAAACCCCAAAGTTCATATGTGTTCCAAAATCCAAGGGCCTTAAAGCACAGATCCATGAATCTAAAGCCAAAACCCAATGATCTATTCTCTCCAAAGCCCAAAAATTGGGAATCCAATTGGACCCCAAAATTTGATAATCTTGTATTCAAGCAATCCAAGTAATCAAGCAAAGATCCAACAAGCCAAACCACAAAACTCAAGTCCCAAAATCTAGCAATCAAGCTACTCTAAAATCCAAAATCGTTCCATCCAAGAACATAAAAATCAACGATTTCTAAAGACACCAAAGCCCAAAATATCAAAACCCAAAAGCCATAATCACATCTAACATAAAAACCCATTCAACAAACTTAGCATGGTGTGTTAACTCATTGGTCCAAGTTCTTGTTGGTCCCACGACATTTATGCACACCTTCATATTCACATCCTTCCATCCACCTTCTTCCTATCTCAATCCATTATCGCACATACCTCCATCACTACATCCCTTTTTGTCCAAACTTTGCATATAGTATATACATCATCCAACCTACCTCCCACTCTATATTCTTTGACAATAAGAGAAGCAAACCTAACAATCTTCAATACTCCTGATGACATATGCTAAGTGAAACACTAAAGAGTGTGATCCACCTAAAATAACTATGCAAAATGGGAGTGTCATCAAAGAAAATGTTTGAATCAAAATATAAAATGCAAACAAATAAAAAAATCAAAGAAATGAAGCAATAAAGTGTCCAAAAATAAAACCATTCCTATGGCAGCTTGGGTAAGTAACATGATAAAAATTTGTTTTGTGGGTGTCAAGCATAAATTAGCCACCTATTTGTACCCCTACACATGGCAGTGAGCTTCTTCTACCTACTCAGCTCATCCATCTTTTGCAATCATAACCTAGTCATCTATATCATATATCATATCATCCCATCCATCTCCATCCCCATCCTCATTTCTTGGAAATCCTTCAATGTGTACAAGCATGGCATCCACATGAGCAACGTATCTAGAGTAGGAGCATATCATTTCTATGCAACATAGCCTTTGGAAATCACATCCTATACCTCCCCCATCCTTTTCATCTCCAATCCTATCCTTCCATCCATTTTGGCATCAATACTACCATCCTTCTATCCACCCAACACCTTCGCCCTTGGAGCTAGAATGGGCTCTCATTAGCAATCAGATCATTGATTAATCCTAAGCATACTAGATTAGAACATTGATCAAGAGAACACACAGACCCTATCAACCCACCTTCTCTCTCGAGGGGCCATACCTAAACCATTTCCTAACTTTGTTCCTAGTAAATGATAGAGGTACCCCACAACAATTTCTATTCCATGATGATATTTCTTCTGCTAGTCACAATCTCGTTTCAAAGAGGGAAAAAACATAGACAAAAAATTGTCCCAGCATCATCCCATATTAATGTTCCATCGATACTAATTAATTAAATAATTATGTCAGTTCATCACCAGCTAATTAAACAAAGATTTTCCTCAATTTCCACTTCACACAAATAATCAAATTAAACTAGTATAGATATCAGTCTCAAGGTACTTATTTATTCTCAATCACAAATTTGATATCTCCATATCTTTTAGATAAATAAATATATTTCAGATATATATTGTATTATTATAAATTAAATAAATATAATGAAATATGATTAATTTTATTATAATATTATTAATTTAATAATCAAATAATCAAAACTAAATTTCTGTATCGCACAAAATAAGTTAAATTTCTCAACAAATTAAATATATGTAAGCCATTCCTTAAAATAGGATATATAATTAATAATTAATAAAATAAAAATGTAAAATTTTATTTATGAGTTATATTTTAGATTTTACTTTTTTAACCTTAAAAATAATTTTAAAAATATTATCTTGGAGGTATTAAAATCCTATTCAGAAGCTAGATTTTATTTTTTTACCACGTTACATGCCTCTTAATTACTAATAGTTTTTAATTTGTCGCCTATAATATTATTTTATTTAACATGTTTTTTATTAACATGCTCAAGCCATTACACTCCACCCCTAGTCGTTGGATAATAAGTTTCATTGACAGTGTCAACTTTTCCAATGATAAGCATGTATCAGTTGAGTTCTCAATGAAGATTCACAGATACGTGTTGACTATCCTATTCGTATATATCTTTCCTTACAGTCTCTTCCAAATTGTTTTACAGATAATAAGCAAACTTGGGAAGAACACTGCTCAAAATAATAAGAGAGCATAATTAGCATAAATAAAATACATAATCCTAGAACCAAATTTTGAAATATAAAATCATCATATTTGTAAGCTATTGTAAATTATATCACTACTTTATTATGACATGTCATAATTATTAGACTAATATAACTAGCTTTGTAATAATGTCTACAATTATTTGATATTGTGAGCATTGTAGAGATGTTCTATTGCTTGGGCTAAAGCTAGCACATGGTTCTATGTAGGTTGTAGACTGTGGTTATTTGTAGAATGTAGCAAGTATTGTTGTGAGCTTATTTAATAAGCCCCTCTGCAATTTATTTTGTCTATGGCTCAAAATTTATAATGCTTTAATGGTATGTGAGCCAATTGTGTGAATAAGAGCTTCTTGTTGTTCTTTGGAAAGGCCAGAGAGAAGCATAATATCTTGTTATTAATGTTTCCTGTTGCTATGGCGTAAATATCTTTGCATGCTACTGATCCATCATCAATTATTAGAAACTGCAGAAGTATTTGCAGTTCTTCCATTATAAGATTATGCAGAGCCTGCATTGAGAAGATGTTGTCAAATATGTGGTAGAGCAATGACATGGATGTTCAATCTGCAATAAGACTACAAATGAAAGACTACAGGATGTTACCAGGATAGCAAGGGGGTATTCAGCTAACGTCACTTGCACAGTAACAAGGCAACACTACAGGTTCATTAGTCAGAGTTTGCCAAGTTTCAATAGAAATATCATTCAAAACCACTCTTAGAATTGTATCATTCAAATACTCTTGGATTAAATCAAAAACCACAAATGAGTGGCAAATCACCTAATACAATTGATTTCATTGGCATCCGTTAGGGTTTTTTCCATTTTGTTTTTGTAGCTCACACGTGTTTGTTTAGATGGATTTATTGAGCAGCTGAAAGAAATGTTTGCAGAGATGATATGTACCTAAATGAAATAGGCAACTGCAGAACGAACAGAAAGAGATGCCATCTCAAAGGCAACAACATCCTTTCACTCTGACAGCAGGATTAAATTTATTAACAAACAATTTCTTAATTATTATAAATTTTGGTTCAAATATACTTTTATATTTCTGAAGTGAAAATTCTACTTATTATTTATTTACATATTTATTGATTGAGATTTGTATTTTATTTTATTTACATTTATAAAACTCCAATTATTAAATTGAGATTCCAGATGTATCTTTTAAGAAGATTTTAAAAATTAGCATAAAACTATATATTTTTATAATTTATAAATTGAAGATTGTATTTGATACCTATATTTATCAGATTAAGCAATTATGTGTTTATTTACTACGTTACCGAGTGCTCCTGCTGCTAGGCCCAATCCAGGTCCGGTTCGCACTGGATCTGGATACCGGTCCAGCAAAATTTCTGACAAATTGAAAGAATTCAAGAATTATTTGGAGCATGAGTGAGGAAGGGAGAATGCCAAATGAGCACATGCAATTGTCAGATGTGTTCAGGAGCTGTCAGAAGTTGGAGGGATGTCATTGTTTTCTTTATTCGTAAACAATTTGTAGTATTTGTTTATCAAAAAGGTTTTGACTGTAAATATAATATTTTGTATATTCCATTCTCCTTCTCATCTGTTGTTATTAAACACAGACATTCATAGTAAATGACATCAACTTGCATATCAATAGTATTTGTATCACTAAAAAAAGCTTCATCAAGAACAGAATAAGACAAGGGAACAAAACGATAAACACATGTAGTTATGATGACCAGCAAGGTAAATTCGAGGTTGCAATAGAGAAGTAAACAATATGAATATATTGGTCAGAAGATACACCAAGATGCCATTGAAAGAGTCAAGAGGAAATTCAAAGGATGGTAAACAATGCTATGTAGTTGTGTATCTCATGTCAAGACACCACAAGAATACAATAACAACAGAGAAAATGTGGAAAAGGGCTCAAGCACTGGACTGAACTACCGAACATTAAACTATAAATAATGAGGCTACAAAACAATTTGAGCTAGTTTAAATAATAGAAACAATATGCAGGCACAGAAGTGTCTAGCAATGAAAAGTAAAATAATATTTCAGATAATCCAAAAAAGGAAACTCATCACCACAGAGAGAGCATTTTGGCAGCAATTTTCTCTATTTTCATGGCACGCATCTTATATATACATGTATGTGTATATCGTAAAAGAAAATGGTGCGGATGAAATTCTAACAATATCATAATATCCAGTTGCCTGGACTCCTTCTCACCAAACTGGCCTGAAGTTAGAACACGGGATCATGCAGGACCAGCTCTTTCTCTACTCTTCTGAATAAATTGATTTAAGAGTCACTGACATGGTTCTTGTTGCTATAAATTAATCAGAAATACATACTATCAACACATGTTTACATGTAGAAAGCTAGGGAATGAAGGTGAAATCAAGGTTAGCTAGGCTTACAGTTAAAGATAACATCTCTGCACCCGGAAGACCTTTAATATCCCATGGTAGCAGAGATTTCTTTGTTCCCTTTTGTCCTGTGGTCACAGGACACATGTTGCCAGAAGCTCCCTGTGCTGCAGTATTCTTCGCCTTTTGGTTCTCCACCACACAGCCTGGACTGCTATCCCCTTCCCCTCTTTCTCTATTCACAGAGCGGTTTACACGATGCACTGCTTTTGCAGTTCCAGACAATGGACCACTTTCTTTTGATTTCCTGCTACTGGCTTCAGCCTCTCTCTTTGCTTTTAACTGTTCCACGTCTGAGAATGTATGACAACCAGCAATGTAATATCCCTGCAAATTAGAATTCAGTAGAGTAAAAGTGGTTATTTTCTCTGGAGAAAAATGACTCAAGAGAAGCAATCTTTTTCCAGATCAAAATGTTAAAAATAGGACCAAGAAAGCTCATTTAGATTCCAAAGATGCAATTCTATAAGTTAGTGAGCCCAAGTTCTGGTGCCCAAAGATGGAGCATACTTTATGTGTTCCTCAAGTGTGAAATATACTATCAAAGATTTAATAATATATTTTTAAAAGTATATAATATTATACAAATCTCCAATCAATCAGTTGTCATACCACTATCATACATTATCCCTGAACTATAAAAGTGTTCAACCAGCAGAAATAATATCCACTAAAGGCTACTAGATCAAAGCCTAATCCTCTTTCAAAGGATTTGATTGGTTTAAATTTCATTTATTCAGTTCATGTTAGTTGAAAGTGAGAACAAATTTTTTACTTGTTCAATTCATCTCAAACACAGTTTCTCTAGCTTCTGTTTTATAGGTAGTCTTAAACATATTTCAAAGCTGTACATTAATTCAAAAAAGTGTATCTTAAATAAGACTTTTATACATTCTTCCTACTAATGAATGAAATAGCTCACAATTTTGAAAGTTATATCAGAGAAATAATCCATCTGGCATTTGAACTATGTTAATTACTATAGATGCTAGGGCTTTGTCCTCTAAAATATGAACAGTGCATATAGTTTCTATGTGCATAGACCTAAGCATTATAAACCCTATTCACACTAACAAAGATATCTTGTATAACTCAATAAACTACTTTTCCATACAATCTCAATAGCATCTTCTCTCTCGCAAAAGTGAGAAGATTATGTTTTATTACTTTATCCGCTACAACTAAGCCTCTATACTTTTGCTTAGTCCAGAATCTCCAGACAGTAATCCTTCAGAAAAAAGGCCTTAATCCTTCTCATGATAACAAAAATGATTAGACAACAGATATCCAAGGTCTGCTCCACAAGAGGATTGAAATAAACACATTGAAGCTTCATCAATAACTATGATGTATTAAACAGGAAATAAACATTTTTTATGCAGTATGTTACAAGTTCCAAAATATGTTCATGTGCAACATTCTACACTGCTTTTCAATTCATCAGAGAAGAATTTTCAGTTTGTTTAATATAAGCTAACATGAAACACCAGACAGTCAAAAATGATCGATTTTAATCACTAACCAACCTGCAGTTCTTCAATCTTTTGTTTAATCTTGCGTTCCTTAATCAGATCTTCAAGCAATTTATAATGCTCTTCTTGCGAATGGAAACGCATGAACACCCTGAAATGCTGGAAAAGCTCTCTTTCCTCCTTTGTATGCAGTTTTTCAAGGTGCCTAGAATTCAGGAGATCCATTTTCAATATGAAATCTTTCCGCCGTTTGCGTTCGTCAAGCCTGTCACTTGCAATATTGTCTTTCTTAGATGAAAAATTTTACAAACAAGTACCAAGATTGTCTAAAAAAATCTTATCACTCTCATCAAAAATAAATATTAAGTCCCAACCAATAATCAAGTTCTAATTATGGAGAATATATTCCCTATGAGGTTGTCAATTCATCTATTGTTTTTCTATTGACCTATGAAAATGCATTTATCTTTGATTCAAGAGTAACATTAGTTGGTTTCATGTGAAGAAGCATCCACATTACAATAAATCAAAAACACAGGTATGAAATCTTTCACAGTCAATTTCCTGCACGTCACTACTTTTGCAAACCAGTATCAAAGACTATTCCATATAAATCATATTTTATCTGATACAAAAAAGACTAGTAGACATAGAAGAGCTCCACAAACAATTGAATAAAATGCATATATTATGTTATAAGAGGATCTACATGCATGTTTTCAGTCATTGTTAGCCTTTAAATGTGGCTCATAGTTGTCAATAAATCATCTAGTAAGTGAATCAAATTGCATACATGAAAATATAATCATGAAATATGCAACTACCAAACATGCAAGGGTGCAATGTATAATCACCAAAATTCAATCAATGAAGATGTAACCATCAATTTAATGATAATCCAATATGAATAAAGATATGATGAATTAAATGCAATAATTGATGTCATTAGTATTGGTAACCGATTCAATAAATGATTTTGTTTTGGTTAACTGTGATAGTATAGAGAACTATCTTATGTGAAGACCATTCAATAAGCTCATAAAGTGTCAGCAACATTCTAACTCAATTTTCATCTGCCACATGCTCTCAACGGTATTTTGTAATTTGTTATTAATTCTGCAATGGAATGAGATGCTGAAAAGTTGCGCGCTTGAAAATATTTATGTAATTATTAGCTTTAAGCTTTCATAATCTAGTTTATGTTTGTTTCTTTTTTCTTTAAGTTCTAGTTTTCTGCTTTTTCCTTTTGCTTTTTCTGTTTTCTCTCTTCTTGTAGATTTTCTTTTCCCTTTTCTCCTTTGTTTTCCCTTTGATTTTTCTTTTTTTACTTACTTTACCTGTCCAGCCACACATATACATCTATAATCCACACTAAAGAAGGTGTAACAAAATCAATTTTGTCAACAATCATGTTCTTTTCTTAGCATTCAGCTGTGCAATTCTCCAAGAAAGACAAGTCAATTGTGTTTCTACCAGGACTTACTTTTACCTCATTATGTACAAAAGGAAGTCCAAAAATAACCAATTTTGCCAACTCCCTATCATCTTGGAGATTTAGGATGCCAATGAAATCCTTCACATTTTTCTCAAGGTAATGAGCTAAAGCTCTTCGTAATCAATTCTTAAGAGCAACTTTTTCAACTTGATTTGAAGAATGAAGCCAAGCCTTGCAAAGAACCTCCCGAAACCGACTATTCTTCATCATCTCAAAAAAAGGGGTTCAATTTTAACTCTGGAAACTCCTCTTACATCTACCAACTCATTCTCAAACAATAGTAACTTTTAACAAAGTGCTCCAACTCATCCTAGAGAATGAGACTTTTTCATACAAGGGCTAAACTAAGTGTTTGTCCCCTTCAGTTTGCAGAGAATAAAACTATAGTTACTTATCACAAGCACATAGACATTTTTCAGATAAATGTAGTGTTCTCAAATGGAAAATATCCTTCAAGCTGATAAGTAACTACATGAAGCTCCAAAGATTCCAGTATCCACTCTCAAACTTCTAATCAATCTAATCCTCCCCTCATACTCATGGTTAGTAATTGTTTTGCTAAGAATTGGGAAGTTTTGTTTACTCACAATTTTCAAACCAAGAATAATATGTAGAACTCATCTCCAACCAGCTAGACTTGATTTTGAAGATATTGGTAATTTTGTGCACTTAAGTTGCCAACTATAGCACTCTGCACTCACAACAGCTAGGATGGATCAAGAAGGAACTATGAAACTTGGGTCAGGACAGTAATTGTGATATCACTCTACCTCATTGTTGAGATCTAATACTTGGGCACCTTTTGAATGCAATTGCAAGGTTTTCTTTGATGACCTCCAAAAGTCTAACAGACTAAAAACGGATTCAACTCATATTTTCCAGGTATGTCTCTTGATACCGTAGTTTGCCTATCATATCCAAACTCTTGTAAAATCAACATCAGAAAATGTGGTCTGCTAAACCTTGATTATTGCAGCATCCTTCAGGATCTCATGACAGTGACAGCAAGGGATGTCAGGGATATGAGTCACATCTCACATCTAACCAAAATGAATCAACAATCACCACATTCTTTACACTCTTGATCTTCCCTTGATCTGTCTTGGATTCCCCCACTTACTCCACCTGTGTAATAATGACAGGTCTCAACCTTCAAGAGATATTGTAGTCTCTCTTTGACTTTGACCACTTTTTAGACTTGATTTGATACATAATATTATGCGGTATAGATAAGGGTCTATGGATTTACTTCAACTTATGATTATTATGCATTATGATTGAATGTTAATTAATGGTTCAATAATAATTGAATTGTTATTATTTCATGCATAATTGATTATCGATTATGGATTACAATTTATATACTAACGTACTAATAAAATTTGAGTGCCGTAAGTTATGGACAGGTTGGAAGGCGAGAATGTGGCCTAAGTAGAGGTGGCTAGCAGTTTGGCAGCAGATCTGATGGGATCTGGCATTCACACACTCAGTTAGTCATTTATACTTGTATAATGGATTTCTGAATTCAAGTTATCAAATGCTTGTGAAACATGTGTCAGTGTGTTTGAAAAGAAAAAAATTCAAGAACAATCAGTGTCTCTATTTCTTTATGAAGTTAGAAAAATGTATATTTAGGATTTTTAATTTTTTAGTTGATTTTATAAATTTTAAAAAAAAGGTATAAAATGATTTATTCTTGTAAATTACATAATAGTGCATAAAATACATTAGTTATTAAGGGAAATCATAAATTATGTCTCACGAAATTTAAATATCCTAATTGCTGTTAAGTTTTCTTAATTGGTTGAATTAAATGATAATTGCAAAGAAAATGAGTATTAAACTCCAAGTGTAAGTTGAGGAAAGAATAAAACTAATAATAAAAAGTACTAGTTTTGTTGACTCGAGTCTATAGGACTATGTGGGGATTAAAACCACTTGGGAGTGGAGAATAAAAAAAATTAAAGGTGCAACTATCATGTATTGGCATGCACCCAAAAAAATGACTTTAACCTAAAAAAAATGTTAGTTTTTGCTTCTGGAACAAACTCTTGCACTTAAACCAAGGAATTAAATCTGACACATAAGCAACATGCATTTCAAAACAATTGGATAAGTTCATTTAATGAACTGAAAAGGAGTTGAAAGGTTCGCAGATTTCCAATGAATATATGCTTCAAGACACAGAAGACACACACATAGAGGGAGGTAAAAAACAATATAATGGGGCACACTGCTCATAGGATTGCAAGTGCTTCTACTAAGGAATAGCATCTCTGGGTTTTTTGGGGAAAGAAACATCAGAGGCATCTGAGACTGAAAGAACCATCCAAGCCATCATTAGCTGTATCCAAGTAGGTTCTGTATAGTTCTATTTTTTCTTCTTTTTATTCATGGGATTCTATATAGGATGGTAAAGTTGAATTAGTCGAGAAAAAACTATACATGTGAGTCAATCAAAAACCGTGTTCCTTTAATGCTACCACAGAATTAGATACTGTGTCTCTTCAAAGTTACCACAAAATCAAATATGAATTGCTGTTATTGTTCACTGACAATGTTAGCAGAGTTCCGCTGAACTTTCCCTTTACCTTTCTGTCAATATAAAACCAAGATTTCAAAACTTAAGACTCTGTAGTGTACCTTCTATTTATTATTGTGAAGTTAACATCAGCCATCGAATTGTTACAATTCCTTGAGAGGGCGAATTTATTTTTCCATCTGTGGAACGTGTGGTTCTTTTTCATACACTATTACCAGGGTAATGCCCACAATAGTTTTCTTTTTTTATCCGCTCTGCCAACCATTTCTGCGCTATGAAGCATACAGTTACCAGCGCATTCCCTTTTTATGCTGCTGAAAATACATTTAATGGCAATTTTTAATCATTTTGTTTTATGTTTTTGCTCACTACTGACTTGTGCGTACCCTGCAAACTGAGAGATCACACTCTTTTAGAGAAATCTGTGACTAAAGGAGCTCTGGTATATTAACTACATAATTATCTATACCCTTCCACATTAAATGTTTAGTCAATTCCAGTGCCTGTTGATTGGAGATTGAACAGATTCGTTGTAGTTCAGAAATAGTGTAAATCATCCTCATCAAACTGGCAAAACAAGCTCTGCAATGCTGGACATTCCAATCAATTACAGAGCATCAAATAGCTTTAACATAACTACAACCATTTTAAAATGGAAGCTAACCTGAATTATTCTACCTTAGATAATATGCATGTTGCATATTGTAAGATCAACAATTGGAATATTGAGTAATATATGACTGAATTGCTCACCTCACATATTTCAATGCTTAGTAACTGAAAATGTTTTGTCACAAGTCAAGATTAGATATCAAGAAAAACCAGATATATTTGCAGCAATTAAATACAAACAGTTATGAACTATCAATACAGCAACCTAGGTCACAATCTATTATTCACTTCTAGTTTAAGAATCGTAGATATTTCTGAAACTACAGATCAAATTCAATTACCACAGAAAACCAGCAATTATTTTATTATATATGGTGCTCAACAAGCTGCCCATCAAATGCAAGGAAATGGTGCCTAGGTAGCCACTAAAAAAAATCGGCAACTATAACACAAGAATGATCATACATCTCCGCACCAAAGTCACAACTAGAGCTGCCTATACAAGTATCTTCAAATCCAAAGATCAGCTAACGGCAATTTTTCTAAGCTTTTCAATTGAATAATTACAAAGTGCACAGGAAATACATACAGTTTCTAAACTTTTATTTCTCTGTTAATAGCATATATCAACTAGCATGAATTACGGGTAAAAGAAACTAAACAGTAGATAAATATTATATGGGATCAATATACCATGCTAGTAAATATGATAGACCATGTTTTAATATTATTTACTTTAATGTGTGAAAAGATAGTATTATTATTATCTTCTCTTGTATTATCATTATCTCCTCCTTGCTGAAGTAGTAGCTATGCATTGTTCGAATTAATATATATATAATATAAGTCTACAAACTGAATCTAGGGATAAAAATTAGTAATTTCTAGTTTTTATTTTTTTAAATAATAAATAAATAATGATTAGATATGAATGTGTAACAAACGCTTAGATATGAACCTTTTAGAGAATTTTAAATTTTGTTTTAAGATGATTAGAACTGAGATACTAGGAAGCATATCCTTAGCTTTATAATTAACTCTTCATTTATTAATACAAGTAGTTGTGTATTTGTTGATATTAAAATAGAGATTTAGAGGAGTTGAATTTAAATCATAACATTGGAACCTAATGGGGAATATGGTTGTGGTAGATCTTTTATGATGGGATAGTGTAATTTGGAATAACTAATGTCCATCAAAAACAGCATCTCACGTATGATCCCACATCGAAATAATCATGTAGCTCTATTTTAGCAAATTCTTAGGACATCTTAGAAGGGTAGTACTTTTCTTTTGCATTGAAATGAAATCATGAGGTGTGATGTGTTATTTTACTTCCTTTTAATGTGTGTGTTTTGCTGTTATGGATGGGTTCAAAAATGGGGAAACAAAGGAAGGGTAGGTTTTTGCATTTGACCTATCTGTGAGGTAGCTAGCAAAGTAATGCTCTAACTGAATCTATATTTCCATTCATTCGACACTAGGTGAATACATGTTATTTTTACTCCCTACTATATCATGGTGTAGATGCTACAATGTCATATGTGAAATGTTAGATAGGGTACCATGCTGCACCACATTCCATCCTCGTGCAGGTTCCCATTTGTTAGGTAACTTGTGCAGGTGTTGGTGTGTGTTTTATGGCGCAGACAACACATAATAAAATACCAGGGGTACTCTATCCTCTCTTGAACGAAATCCTCTAATGTGCTCAACAGACGAACTGTGTGATCACAAAGATGACTCCAAGGTTCCAAATGCATGTGATTTTGTTGTTCAGGATAGACTCTTGTGGTAGGATGAATTGTCGAAAACCTCCAAGGGGACTTACGTGGTTACTCAAGATTTTATCATTCAACTTTTGAATTTCCGTTTTCTATATTTTGGGAATTTTTTTGGGTTTAACACTTACAAAGCTTTCCAAACCAAAATGCAAAAGAGGAGAGTTTGTGGATATAATTCTAATTCTAAAATAATTCTATGCTAATCCTATGAACTTGGGAGACAAGTTACAAAAGTGGAATCCAAAACGTATCCCTGCTTTACCAAATTCAATAACTCAAGATGGTGATATCTTTTGAGGTATTTCAAAAGATTTTCACAATGGAAGTTGAGCATATTTCAAGCATTTAGACTAACCTTGCAAAATAACTGAAAATCATCTAATTATAAAAGGTATGAACATATTCATTCCACAAAGCTTTCCCATCAAATCCTTCATTCAATCTAAAAACTTGGAAAATAAAATCTACTCTAAGTGAGAGAAAAGAAACCACGCAACTTTCAAAAGATATTAAAATTCACCAACAACTGAACAATGAATTTACTTAAGCAATTTTATGCAACAATCTTTGAATCTCCCTTTACAAATGAGAGGAGTGGGGTTTATATAGGAAATCAAAATCAAATGAAGGGCCCAGATCAATTTAAGATTGACGGCGAAGATTAAGACAACTATACCCTAATTAGGGTTTGCAATGCTTATCTAATGAGAACCAAGTTTATAATAAACAACTCATCAATTGCTTTCTTCTAGAAGAAAATGTCTCTTATCTTCAATTTTGGGAATTTGAGATTTTGGAAAAATACACCCAAATTATATCATCTTTAAACCTTCTTTGAACTTGGAATTTTTTCCTTTTTGAATGTTCTTCGATCTAATATTTTAGACTTCCTAGTGTGAAGTTTGAAGTCTGGAAGATGTCTTTGAAATCTTCCCTTGTCCATCCATCCTTCTTCTCTTGAAATTCTTCGTAGGTGATGAAGTTCTTGGTTGTGTTTATTTTTTTCATCTATGAATGTCGTCTTTTCTTATACCATTTGAATTCCTTCCTTTGATTTCGATCTTTGTAAATCTAGGGTTGTTGTAGCATCTCCTTCATATTTGTCTTTAATCTAGCAATGGCCTTATGAATTTTGGAAATGAAGTCCTATCCTTGGAAATGCACTTTCAGGTCTGATTTTCAGGAGATTTCCCATATTTAGGCAATTTGAAGTCATCCCAAGATGGGAGGGCTTTGCTTGTGCTTGTGGATTTTCTCTCAACTTTCCTTGGCAGATTCCACTTGGAAATAGGAATTTTTATACTTCTTGTGCGAACTTCAGGCTCACTTTGGAATTTTGAAGTACTTAACCGAATTCACAATGCCTTCTTGACTTGGATCGGATTTGATGGTGGATTGAGAATTTTCTTGACATTTAGCCAATTTCAAAGCTCCTTAGTTAGAGCAGACTTCAGCTTGGAACAAGGAATTTCCTTCTTGATAGGGGTGGCCTTTATATGAGTTTGTGGAATTTATCCACACTTGGACAAATTTCTCAAGTCGGACTTCATAATGATTTAGGAATTCTTCCATGTTGAAGAGGGTAGACTTCAGGTCTGTTCAAGGAACTTCAACACCTAGCAATTTTCTAAGCCTTCCAAACTTGACCAAAGTTCATGTGTGTTTGTGGAATTAGCCATGCCTTCAACATATTTTCTTTGTGCAAAACTGTGGAATTTCCATCTCCTGATCAAACTTCATCATTTCTCTCTTCATACTCAGCAAATTTGCCATTCTTGACTAGATTTGAACTTCACCATGGATTGTGGACTTCCTTCATGTGAGGTCAGACTTCATGATGATTTGAGATTTTGCCATGCCTTCAGACAAATTTCTCATCTTTTCAAGGCGGACTTTGTGTTGAAATAAGGATTTTCAAACACTTAGACAAATATATCAAATCTGTCCTAATTCTGAAAATTTCAGACTGAAATTTTGAAACTTCATGAAGAATTGCTCTTGAAACCTGCCTGAAAACTCTCTTAAATCTGTTCATCAAGTTAGAAAAATTTGAAAATCATCAAAAATCTTGAAAGAAATTGGAGTTGTGAATGAAAATCATTCATCAAACTAATGAGAAATCCTTTCTTGACCTGTCAACATGGTAGTTTATGCTCAAAAACTCTAAAGAAATCCTCTGAAAATCAGAAAATTCCCTAAAATAAAACTTGAAAGGAAAACTGATTTAGCTTGAAGAACATGAACAAAACTTATTGAAACCCTCTATGGCAGCCTTTAAAATCACCTTGAACTCTCACTCTTGCTCTTGCAATCAGAAAAATTCTTAAGACTTGAGCTCCAGATTTTTTGCTCTCCAACTTATGAATGAGAAGAATGGCAAACTTGTTGTTTATATAGGCAATTGCATGCCCTTCAAGAGGAAGTAAATCCCTAGATTGCAGGCTTTTTATTTTCTTTTCCTAAATTTAGAAAAGTTGAACTCCAAGAAAGAGGTCGAATTCTCTTGATAAAAGCTCCTTATTTTTCTTTTTTGAAACTTGCTAATTTCAGCATCCATAATATCCATGAATGAGGTCGAATTCCTTTGGATAGGAGTTTCTTTTGTTTTGATCTTGCTTTTTCTCTCTTTATGGCAACCTTTCCTTGAAATAGAAACTGATTTCTTCTAGAAGCCTTATCCTTATGGATCAACCTTGCTCTTTTCTAGAAGTTTTTGCTTTCTTTTCCATTCTTTCTTCATGGATCGACTTGTTTTTTTATTCTAGAATTTTCATCTGTGAACAGACTTTGAGCAATTTCTCTCTTTGGGCAGATTTTTTTTATATAGCGCTTCCATCAGTCTTCTTTCCATGGCTTATCCTAACTTTTCCAAGATAAATATGATACTGGAACAAGGATTTTCCAAGAATTTTCACAATTATGAATGTGTGTCCTCATTTTGAATGCTTTTCAATGCTGACAACTTTTGGCCTTCCCAAAATAGGAACTTCTCAAAATTGAAATTTCAAAAAAAAGCAAAAAACTTAATTGAGAAAAAGTAAACAAAACACAAGCTCTCGAATTGGCCCCAAAATGCCAAAAAAACAAACTTCCGAAAAAGCAAAAAGCAGAAAAAACAAATTTTCCGAAAAAGTAGTTGTCAGAATCAACCTCAAGCAATGTTGATCTTCATCCCTTGGCCTTTCCGAACACTTTCATGATATCAAAATTCATTTTTTGTTATGCTTTCTATTTTTCACTTTTGATGACACTCCTAAACTTAGAATGAACTCCTAAATTTTCACTGGCAAAAGACTGGAGATTGAAACAAAACCCTAAAAAGTGAAAATTGAGGGTCCCCATTTGCAATGGAGCAATGTGTGATAACATCACAATAGCAGGGTCGGGAGTTGTACTGTTCATGTTGAGCACTTTGGAAGCTAATGTTTCATGGTTGGGCGAAGAAGCGCCTAGATCCCATTCTCGTCTCGAGAATAGCAGATGGAGAGCAATTTGAGGCTAAAGGAGGTAAAATGGTTCATAGTATCACTTTATCATTCAGCTGATGAAGTCAACTTATTAGCCACAATCTAAGTTATCGGATGCTCTTGTTGAGGCCCTGGATCTGGATCCGAATGCTTGTGGAGGCGGAAGTTGATTCTGGTGCATCCAAAAGCTCACAGGGAGCGTTACAGCTCCCTGTGGATACGCATGGATGTGCATCCGAGAGCATCCACGAGGAGCTGTAATGCTCCCTGTGAGGATCCTTGAGATCCGGGCACATCCGGATGCCCGGGAAAAAAAATGGCAAAAAGCCAAACCAAATAGAATCCTATCTGTTAAAAGATCCACAACGAAGAGTCAGAAATTATTCTTTATTAATTCAATGCGACCAGATATAAATTTTCATCTAAGGAGAGACTGAGTAGCTGATTTAACAAATGATCAATCTACAACAGTCAAGCTAGAGAGTGATTTTATAATGGCTGGGAAGTAGAAAAAGGAGCTGCAATCAAATAACATGAAACCATCAACCTCTTCAGATCCCATGACTCTACTCACACCATAAAAAATAAACCAGAGTACTTATTCTCAAAAACTTTTAATTACAAAATCAAAAATGTCGCAAACAAAATATCTACATTCATTTACACCTAATTGCCCACATCAATTCCTCCTAATCCATACCCATAAATATGTACAGCCTACCAGTGGTCAGTAGAAATCCTTATGATTTTGATGAATCCTGATTGATGAACATTGAATCATGAACTACATTTTGATTTTGTAATTGTAATGATTTTCTGATTTTCATTGGAATTGTGAACATAGACGTATATGATATGGCTTATTTGAATATTTGTGAACTATCAATTGGCATTTAATATTTATCTTGATCAATGATGAAGTATCATACTATCAAATGATTGAATTCTGTATATTTCTTGCATTTTTTTTGTATATATATATATATAAAAACACACCCAAACCCCCCAAAAAAAAATTCACGCATCCACATACCGGGTTCTCACCCCTGCATCTGTAACTTAGGTCACAATTAATGTAAATTCTTGATGTAACAATTCTCTTGTGAGAAGAAATTTGTATTATTTATTTTGTTGTAATAGTATCTATTTCAATAATGGAAACATTGTTATTTTTGGAATTTTTGTCTTATGTGGATTCGTGACTCTACAAATAATCATTAGTTGCAAGGACTCCTACAACTCAAGCTTTCTTCTAGTAACAACAAAATAGGAGATAAATTGGATCTTAACTAATTTGAGGAATTACTTCCTCAAAAAGGATTGAAAATTTGAAAAAATACCAATGAGATGTGGTGGTCACATATAACAATCTATCAAATCATTAATTCAACAGTAAAACTAAGAAAAGGGACTTGTCATGGCAATGGGTATAATACTATAAACTAATAAACAAAAAAAAAGTTAAGAGAGTGAGACATACCTGGATAATATGACTGCAAATCCTTTGTCCTCTTCCTCTCCTTTTTTCTTTCTCGTTTCATCTTTCTATCATTTATTTCCCATATACTTGGATTCAGCGTAGTGTTTAGTGCATTGCATGTGGGGGGCTTAGTGAGCCCCTTCAGGTTTAGGTTTAAATTCTGAATGTCAAACCAGGGTTCTCCCCACATAATACACTGCTTTTGGAAGATAACTTTCACAATGAGTGTAGTCTCTAATAATGGGTTCTCATGCCTTTTAGCCTCACCAAATACCCCTAGCACATTCATGTCCATTATGAATCCAAGCACCCACTGCGATTAGTCTGTTAGCATCTAATAAATGACACCTCCAAGTGTTCCCACAGTAGGAGAGCACTTGATTTGTAGGCCCACTTATACTCTAGTGATGCCTGAAATAGGCTCATTTCATAGATTCTCAGAGGTCAGAACGGCAATAAGATTGAATAAGAATCTACACAAGAATGTTCCTCAAGCAAATGAAGTTTTCACTAAGTTGCATATTTTGAGACACACCCTGAGAACTCGTAGGATGAAACCACCAATTACATTAGGAAGCAATTTCAAAACTGCTAATTCACCTATACGGGCAGTTCCATACTAACCAGTCTGCTGAAAGGAGCAATTTTATCCCAACTACAAGAACAAGAATGTGAAACAACCAAAGCAAACCTATTCTTGAAATTGGGGGCAAGGAGACCTTTCAGTGCAAGACTAGGATTTTCCAGGACCTATAATAAGATATGAAGATGGCTAATAAGATATGAAGATGGCAAATAAGTAATAATATCGTTAAAGGCTTGTGAGTGTTGTAGTGAATGAAATTAGGAAAAATCAACTGTAAGAAAGCCAGCTTGACAGAAAGCATAGGAACATCATTTTGGTTGTATCTGTTCTCTGTACATGATTGTTATTTAATCTAATAAGATTCAGTTGACATGCAATTGTTGCTGCCAACTAGTTTTTAAGATTTCCCAATCCCAAAGTTTTCCAAGATAGAAATTCAGTATTTTGATTGAATTTGCACTTGTGTTTCTTCATTTCAATTTACATTTGCAAAACATACAATTCTCTTAAATTATCATTTGAATAATTCAAATAGAAGAATAATTTAGTTGTGCAGTTTGCTAATTTCTACAGGCAATTTGAGGAAATTATGGATCATTTTGGCATCAAAGCAGATTTTTAATCCTTAGAATTGTGGAAAGGTGTATAACAATGACCAGATCAATAAGTAGGAAATATTTTCCACAGCAAGTCAATTGTGATATTGCTATCAGGATTCAACTGTTTGACCCATGTTTCATGACCACATCTTTAAAAAGCAAAGAACTTTCAGCCCAAAATCCTCTCCTCAAGAGTAGAATAATGATGTCAGACAAGATAATCTGAATGCAAGTGTAACCACCTTGGCAAGCAGCATCTTGAAGATGATGCAAAATCAGAATTGGGCTCATCAACAGCAAGCATACATGAATTACTCCAAAGGGCATGCATTAGCCAAGAAATTTGACATGGAAAAGAAAAAATTGACAGAGATACATTCTTGGAAGAGAAGAAACCAGAAAAGGTTTAGGTAAATTTTAATCAATTCAGCCTAAAGTTGAAAGGAAAATTGAGATCAAATCCTCTCCACTTGATGTGACCAAAGCAACTAAGTTCATTGACCAGATCTGACAAATCCAACTCAAGGTGATTGAGCAATATGAGACCTCTCAAGCAAGGCACAAGAGCACGCATGACCAGCACCAAAGGGAGCATAAGCTAAAAGTGAGGAATAAGTTATCACTGTCCCAAGGCAAAGAAAGGTTACATGGACAAGCCAAGAACAGAAAACCTCTATGATATGGTCCACTTTCTGTTGGGGATGCAATTGGAAACAATGCATTTGATGATGAAGACATGGGAGACTAAAACTTAAGAGTCTGGGCAAGTGGGACTCAAGAAGCAAACATTGAGTCACATAGAGTGGTACTCCGTGAAGAAAGTAGAACTCTATCCTCACTGAGTGTCTCACTAAGTTCTTGTGCAAACCAAACTGTCTATAAGAAGGGAGGTGTAACACACACTAGGAACCAATGCAGTGTAACTGTCAGTTACATTAGGGGGTGATTCTACAAATGCTAATTTCATTAAGGGATGGTACTGTAAACAATGGGATGGTTACAAACAATGGGATGATTCTGAAAGAGGTGGTTTTGTCCCAACAGCAGAAGAAAGAATGTGAAACCTTTCAAAATCTAAGGAAGAAAATCTTTCAATGCACAATTCAACTCTTCCAGCACATATTTTGAGTCAACATGTTGCCTTTTTTAATGGCCTCAAAAACAATTCACTTGCAATCGCAACCAAAAGCATTCTAAAGCTGGGTTAAAATGCATATGCTAAGCTTTTGAAGAATCAACATTGTGGTATCAAAATCTTCCAAAAACAAATCTACAAGGATTACATTATAACATTGTAAGAATATTACTGAGCTTAAAACTAAAAGTTATAATAAATAGCATACATATTTGTTTGTTCCCTAGCTACAAATAGTCTCGCCTAAAAATCAAATACATAAAACTGAAGAAAATAATTCCCCTTGCACCCTTTTATAACATTGTATCACAATGTATATGAGGTCTCGAAGGTTTTCATGAGGGACCAACCTCTCATTATATGTATTGAGGCCAAGAAAAACATGTGTATCTACTTTGAAAGAAAGGGAGATGGGAGCTTAAGTTTCAAATAGTAGGCAGAAATATAAATATGTTGATGGACTTATTGGTTTACACCTTTGATCAATAATGTGCCATATGGATTCATATTTGGACTTTTACTTGACCCATAGAAATATTAAATTGCTTCTTTAGCTTTATCCATGGCCTCATATAGATTCCCCGTAGGTTTTTATCCCCATCCACCAGTCATAGAACCTTAAACAGCGATTATAACACCTAAATCAATAGTAAATTAAAATGAAATCAAAGAATTATACTAAATCAACAAATAAAAACATCAATATATTTCATATCAGCAAATTTTAAAATCATAAAATAAAAATAAAAATTGGAGACTGGCAATAATCTACAAAACCCTCTCTATTTTACAAAAAAATCTATTTTTGGAAATTTTTATATTAGTGGATATATACCCCACTATTGTGGCATGTCACATCAGAAGAGAGTCAAACAAATCTAATAGAGAAGACAATTAGCCACTGGTGCAATAAACACTTATCAAAATCATTGTCAACTACATTTCTGATTGGTTAACAGTTTCAACAGACCTATGCAGTACAAAGGCTCAGATACAAATAAGTCATGCACCTAGTAAGACAATATGAAGCGGGGGCAAAGTTGTGTATAAGGTAATCATAGTTGTTTATAAAGCTTATGAACCAAGAACAGGTGCATAGACCATTGGAGAAGTTAATCCGATATGAAGCGGGGGCAAAGTTGTGTATAAGGCAATCATAGTTGTTTATAAAGCTTACGAACCAAGAACAGGTGCATAGACCATTGGAGAAGTTAATCCAACAGTTACTTGCAATATTCCCTTAACAGATGTCTATCCCAGCCAATGTTTGATATTATGACATACTGCTTGTACTTGATTAGTCGTGCATGCACATAATATTAGGTAAAGAACCACCAGCTTACAATACTACATGTAATCAGAAAAAAATAATTGTATGAACATTCCATAAGGAACAATTTCACAAAAATTCATTAACTAATAAAATGCATATCATTATACAGAAAAAAGAATTTACTTATGATACTGTCACAGATGCAACCCTTGGCAGTTAATAATAACCTGGAGTTATATATATGCAACATGCGCAGCTTCAACTCACGGTCTGTTTCAGAATCAGACTCCTTAAATTCCATCTCTGCCAGAGGCAACTCTGCATCGTTATCATATTCAGGTTCAAATTCCTGTCTTTTTGGGTTATAACCACTTAATTCCAGCAAGGGTTGGCAATCTTCCCCTGATGGCTTTGGTTTCTTCCCTCCAATACTCCGGTTTGTCAGATAATCTGCAGAGTAACCAGAAAAATTAATATGTACACAAAAAAGAAGATTCTCTTCCAACATTTATTAATTAGGAATATGTGATTGTAGATTATAAAACAAGGCACAAAATCTACATGTTTTCCTAAACACTGGTGTACAACGTAAGCACTTCATTTTTGTCTTGTCAGTCCAATTCATACACTGGAAATTTCAATCGAAAAGAATACTCTTCTGCCTGTATCTCATCTTTATTTGGAACGTCTCAAGCAAGAAAATTGGAATGATCACTAATTTTCTTTCTTCCTAAATCAAAATCTAAACATTGAAAGAACATAAAGCTTGATACTCATACAAAATTTTGCATGGAACTTATGAAGATAAAACTTAAATTTAATGTTAGAAAGATTGATAAAATAATTCCATGACACCATTTGTGGAATGAAAGCCAATGCATTAGGTGGATTTACGGCAAAAAATTAGGAGGCAATACCTTCAACTGCAAAAGGATTGAAGTATATAATTGGAATTAGACTCATTTCAATAAAGACCAGAAATCTTTTAACTGGTTTCCACTAGGAGCCTAGATAAATGGCACCAAAGACACTCAACATGAATCACATATAAAGCAGCACAGAATGTTAAGCAAAGCACCAGCGAGCATACTCTGCTTCTCTGGAGCATCAAATATTTTTAGGAGGCAACACACTCAATGGCAAAAGGTTCAAACTTCAAACTATATAAATTGATATAGAAATCTCTTAACTGGTTCTGCCATGAACCTCAATAAATGACACCAAACACACTGAAAGCTATTGATCTCTCTTAAAACCAGCAGAGCAGGCTCCAGCATTAAATTTTTAAAGAGTGAATAAAAGGGTGGCATGTTCAATGGCAAAAGGATTGAAGTATATAATTTGAATTAGACTCACTTCAATAAAGATCAGAAATCTTTTAACTGGTTTCCACTACAAGCCTATATAAATGGCACCAAAGACACTCAACATGAATCGCATATAAAGCAGCACAGAATGTTAAGCAAAGCACCAACAAGCATACTCTGCTTCTCTGGAGCATCAAATATTTTTAGGAGGCAACACACTCAATGGCAAAAGGTTCAAACTTCAAACTATATAAATTGATAAATGACACCTCGATAAATGACACCAAGCACACTAAAAGCTATTGATCTCTCTTAAAACCAACAGAGCAGGCTCCAGCATTAAATTTTTAAAGCGTGTGAATAAAAGGGTGGCATGCCCCTCTTCCCTGATATCATCAACAACAGTGACTGTCAGATGGAATGTGTAATGTCCCAAAATAATCTGGGCCGACCTATCCTGGGTTGGTGCCCAATTTAATAAACAATTGATTTGAATTTTGTTATTTTTCTTTGTGGCTGACCTCTTTGGTTCTGGCACCCTATCAGGTATTTAGGTAGATTTCAAATTTTGTTTTAGGGGGGAAAAATCTTGGGAGAATAATCCATTCGTCTGCTCCGAGGGCGTAGCTGCTCAGACAAGGATACTTAGTTTGGTACATAGCTCCAGACTGAGCGAATTTGTCTTGGGACTATTTATTCATAGTTGCATATTATTTTATTGTAAATTCAAAATTTGATTGATTTCTGAGGAAATAATATACATCGAATGATCTGCCCAGTCTTGCGATTCTCATTCTATATAATATTGGATCCTTGATGCAATCAATGTTTGCTATTTCCTCTTTATTATGGGTTCGGCACTTTACAGTGGTATCAGAGCCTCAGACCTGCCAGCCTGAGGGAATCTTATACAATTAAGCCAAAGAGAGCAGAGAGTAATTGAGAGAGACAGGAAGAAGGCAGCTGCTGAGTCTTCTGGAATAGAAGGCAGGAAGATGGCAGACAGAGATGAACAATTTGCAAACTTCTTGAAGCAAATGACTCAGATGCAGGAGCTGATCGTCAAACAACAAGAGAAAACAAACCAGGTAATGCAGTTAATGATGCAATCTATGCAGGACAAAAGCAATAACGGCAGACCAGCTCCAAACAATGGTCCTGAGAGTAGTCATTCCGGATCTGAGGCCCAAAACAACAGTTTTTCACGCCCCACACAGCGCACTTTTCTACCCAAGCATACATCAAACAATGGGGGTGAAGAGCAAAGGCTAGCCGAAGGAGACATCAATGTATGGATGCCTATATGCAGATTGACAACATAAGGAACGCATCAAAGGGAGGTCAAGAAAATTACTTTCCAAATAGAGATATGCAACATAGGGTGATACCTATTTCTCTCCCAGTCCCATGACCAAAGAAGAAGCCATCAAATTTTCTATTCTACACCTGGAGGGTTTAGCCCATGAGTGGTGGCACCATGGCCTACCCAAGGTTTTGGTCCTAAGATACCGATGCGTAGGGGATATGCCTAGATGCGGAGGCGGATGCGGGCGGATGCGGATGCTAATCCAGGTGCCCTGTGGATGCCACCCGGAAGCACATCCTGGGCCCACGTTAGAGTTCAGGGAAGGCCATTTTGCCCGGCAGATTTGTTGCCAGAGATCATCCTGGATGCCAAGTTTTGCAAGCACAGGAGGCTCTGCCCAGGCTTGGCCTGTCGAGCCAGGAAAATACCTGCAATAGCAAGTGCCAGTTTTCTGTCCGATCGTTTCTGTTTTGTTTCCTCACCTTTAATGTTTTTTCTTTTAATGTTCGGCGGGAGTACGTGGCAGGGTGGATTGTGAGTAACATGAAGGGGCAGAAGAGTGCATTCGTGTGGCTGACAGCGGAGCCCCGTGCCTTCCCTCCGCCCTCCACATTTCACTCTGCAGACTGTGAAATTAGGATTTGTTTGTTGTCTATATAAGTCATTTATTGAATAATTAATTAATTAAATTTTAAATAATATTACAAAGTTTTTCAAGATTATTTATATCCAATTAATTAAAAGCTGAAACTTGGTTATTTTAAGTCAGGTATTATTAAGGGAATAATTAATTAGTTAAATTTTAAATATTACAAAGCTTTTCGGGATTATTTATATCCAATTAATTAAAAGCTAAAACTTGGTTATTTTAATAAACTGAGTTTATTTCATACTATCAAATGATTTATTTTTGTATATTTCTTGCATTTCTTCACATATATCATATATATGATATATATAATATATATATTATATATAATTATATATATATTTAAATATATATATATATATATATATATATACGCATCCAAACGCATCCGCATCCGAATCCGCACCCGAATCGGTAACTTTGTTTTGGTCAAGTAACGACATAAGCTGAATTCACACATAAACTCACAGAAAGATTTGACAGGAAAGATCTCGAGGTCTACTTCCAGGAGTTGACTCGGCTCGAACAAATAGGCACTGTGAATGATTATGTTTCAAAATTCCAAAGGCTTGCAGGCTTGCGGTAATGGTAACAGATGCCTGAGATAAGAGGCTTATGTTCTTTTTCGTAGAAGGCCTATCAGAGTCTTTCCATGGATTGGTAAGAGCCTTGGAACCAGCAACACTGGAGGAAGCAACTCAAAAGGCCTTAAGCCTTGAGGATTCCACCAAGAAGGGGAAAACCATTACCAAGGGTACACTAGCAGGGCAGTTACAAAGGCCTTTTATCAAGGCAAATCCACCTCCAAAGAGCCCTTCTCCAGTACCACATGACATGTCGAGGAATGAGTTACGAAGGCACAATTTGTGTTTCACATGTAGGGAACCGTGGTAACGGGGACATCGTTGAATGGGAAAAGGACAAATCCACTACATCGAAGTTGCTGCTGATGAGGATTCCAAGCTAGACACAGAACTGCGGCAGGAAGAGGGACAAATCCATTTTGACGGAGAGCCGACAGGGGGGACACTCGCAGCACGCACCGGAGAACCACGTTATACTGCTTTCTGTGTTCATGGATTGCAGTGCTACCTACAACTACGTTAGCGAGGAAACAGTCGGAAGGTTGAAACTGAACACTGTGCAAATTGAAGGATTCGATGTCAAAACAGCAGGTGGTTTAATTCTGCCATGTACCAAGAAGGTCCCGAAAATGGAACTGACGTTGGAGGAATATCATATGAAGGATGACTTCTACGTAGTTAATGTGGATATGGAGGTTGTTTTGGGAGTCCAACGGTTGTACATGATCGACAAATATGAGGCCAGCCACCGGACCATGGAGTTCTCTTTTTACCACAATGGGAGAAAAATAATTCTCTGAGGACTTACAAGCAAAGGGCCAATATCTATTTCAGCAAACAGGATGGAACTGATCTTTCGCAAGGATCAAGTTACGTGGGAAGCTGAATTTTTCGTCACAGATACAGGACAAAGCAAACCAAGAGAAGTTCCAGACATCAAGATCCAAAGCATCTTGGATAAACACAGCAAGATCTTTGAAGATATCCCACGAGGCTTGCCCCCGAATAGGGGTTTTCAACACATCATTGAACTAGAGAAGGGAGCTGAACTAGTAATGATCACACCGTATCGCCATCCCAAAGCTTACAAAAATGAAATCGAGACAACAATCAATGAATTATTCAGGATGGGGCACATCAGGCCCAGCTCTAGTTATCACCCCCACACGAACAGGCAAACGAAGATCGTAAACAAATGAATTGAAGGATACTTAAGGAGTTATGTGATAGGGCATCAATCAGCTTGGATAAATGGCTACACCTGAGAGAGTTTTGCCACAACACCACACACCACATGTCCATCGGAATGACCCCCTCTGAAGCACTCAATGGTTACAAAGCTATCTCCTTCATGAATTTGATTCTTGCAGACAGTCGTGTTCCAGGTGCTAGGGATATGGTACAGCAGAGTGTTGACATTATGAATTCCTTGAAGGAAAATCTGCAGCGTGCCCAGAATCAGCAAAAATTGTATGTGGGTCAGTGTAGGACTGAGAGGGCCTTTGAGGTTAATGATCTGGTATATTTAAGGCCACAGCCATTTAGACAGTCGTCCCTCGAGGGGAATGGAGTGGAGAAGTTGAAGCCAAGGTTCTATCGCCCATTCAGGATCACAAGGAAAGTCGGTGAAGTTGCCTATGAACTTGAGTTTTCCCCAGGGAGCAGAATTCACAATGTTTTTCACATTTCATACCTAAAAAAAGCTTTGAGGCAGAAGATCACACCATCAATGGAGTTGCCACCCCTCGATGGTGAAGGCAAACTCACTCTCGAACCTGAAACAGTGTTGCACATAAGAGAGAAGCGGTTGAGGAACAAGGTCATTCTGGAGTATTTGGTGAAATGGAAGAACTTGCCTATGGAAGATGCTACATGGGAAGGAGTGGAGAATTTTGAACATCCAAATCTAAGGTTGCTTGTGGACAAACAACCATCGGGAGGCGGGGGTTGTAATGTCCCAAAATAATCTGGGATGACCTATCCTGGGTTGGAGCCCAATTTAATAAACAATTGATTTGAGTTTTTTTATTTTTCTATGTGGCCAACCTCTTTGGGAAAAGAGTGGAGAATTTTGAGCATCCAAATCTAAGGTTGCTTGTGGACAAACAACCATCTGGAGGCGGGGATTGTAATATCCCAAAATAATCTGGGCTGCCCTATCCTGGGTTGGAGCCCAATTTAATAAACAGTTGATTTGAGTTTTTTTATTTTTCTTTGTGGCCGACCTCTTTGGGTCTGGCACCCTATTGGGTATTTAGGTAGATTTCAAATTTTGTTTTAGGGAGGAAAAATCTTGGGAGAATAATCTATTCG
Organism: Chamaecyparis obtusa; assembly: GCA_027943335.1. Taxonomy (NCBI): domain Eukaryota; kingdom Viridiplantae; phylum Streptophyta; class Pinopsida; order Cupressales; family Cupressaceae; genus Chamaecyparis; species Chamaecyparis obtusa. The sequence continues at coordinate 235,832 of BSBK01007893.1, forward strand.
TCTGCTCTGAGGGTGTAGCTGCTCAGACAGGGATACATAGTTTGGTGCGTAGCTCCAGACTGAGTGAATTTGTCTTAGGACTATTTATTCAGCATTGCATATTATTTTATTGTAGATTCAAAATTTGATTGATTTCTGAGAAAAGTTGTCACAAATAAGGCTTGCAGATATGGACTTTTATGTAGTGGCATCGCATTAGATGGTGCTTGAAAATCCAAAGCTTCAAGGCAAGGAATTCCTAAATATCATAAGGGAAATGTGAAATAAAGAAGTTTCCCCGAGAACAAAGAGTGCCAAAGAAGACATTATCAATGATTTGAAAGTAGAATTAAGCCATTAAGGACCACTCAAGCACAGGTAGAAGATCAAGTTCGGCATCAGGGACTTCTACAAGCCAATCAACAGAGAAAATCAACAATTTTACATTTTCATTTGCATGTTCTTAGTTTTGCTTTAAAGTAATAAAGGCTGAATGTGTATTAGATTGCATTTATAAGAGCTCTGAGTTCATCTTTGAGAATTGAAATCCTTCATTTGTAGTCAGTGTTGCTTTAGCAATTTAAATATTCAAGTGTTTTGGCATCCCTAGATCAAATGCAACTTATATTCTCTCAAACTATTAATAAAGATGTTGCTATTTCTCTACTCTTATTTTGAGTTAATTGTGAACATATCATCCTGTTTACAATGTTGAATTACATTCCTCTTGCATTTCTCATTTGATTGTGCTTAATTAAATCTTGGAAATTAAGTCATTTGCATATATTCTCTTAAAAATTAGGTTGAAGGGTTTGTCTATCCTGGTGCATCAACTCTTCATTTTAATTTTCTTTCTTTCCCCTTCTCATCTGGCCTAATCTAGAGTTTGTCCTCAGTTTTAGGGTTTGGGACTTCTCATTGCTTGAGAGAAGGATTACAAGTTCCCAGCAATCATGTGCTAAATTTCCTACCAGCATTGACATCCATGCCTTAAATGCCTATGATTTTGTCCAGGAACTAGAAGCCCTCATATTTGTCTAAGACTCCATTGTAAAAATAAGAAGCGTTATTGTTCCATTCATTTTCCACATTTGAAAAGAATATAAACTCAGAATTATTAGGGCAAAGAAATGGTATTCCATTCAAGGAAAGGGGCATTTCTCACTTGTAGGAACCCTCTCAAACACAAAATTGTCACAGTTAAGGAATATGTTTGCATTGTCTAGTCAAGGGGCGTAGCTCCACAAAAGACACATTAAATATTCCTTACAGAGTCAATTGGCCTTTAAATTATATTTTTGTATATCTTACATATGATAGTTACTGAAATATTTTATTTTTCCCAACAATCCCTTTTGTGCCCCTTATATATTATGGAGCATTAATTTATCAACTTTATAATTTTATACAAAATAACTCTGGAACTTGCTCTCATCTGCACAACACACTGTTAAGTCTTCAATGTACTCTACAGAGACATCACTAAAGTCATGTTACAACAAACATTCTCCAATTGTCTGTCTTTAAGTATTTTGATTTCTCACTGATTACTTGAGTCTTTCACATAGTCAAAAAGTGCCCAAGAATTATCCAGTTTTGATTGCTCAAATCTGATTCCACCAAGTATGGTTTAACACAATGCCACTTATTAGCAATGCAAATAAAAATTTCCAAGTTTTAACCATACTCGGCATGTGCATTGACCATGGGCATGACATAAGAGAGATATCAATGATTACATCAAACAAAGTTCACCTGCCACCCTGTTAATATGTAACTAATACATAAGTTATTTTGGATATCACATTGAGTTCAGATAATGGTACCAGATGAATCAGCCTGTGTTTCATTAGCATTTTTCAGTATACAATTATGAGAGCAACTTTGTATTTGACAGAACCAAAGTTGCATGGACACGGATACAGATATGGTATCGGACACATATAGGCCATTTTTTAACACCCCCAATATAAATACATCTGGATATGACATCCATAAAACCCATACACGAATATTTAACAAAATTTTCTAAGTTATTAGACAATGGTTCATTACTTTAAAAGCAATATGGATATTATGGACACATAATTGCTACACACATAATTATAAGCTGATTTAACATTTTACAATATGCAAAAAACAGTAGAGTTGCATTGGAAGATAACCCAAAAAATTGGGTTGCTGAAATAGAAAAACATCAACAGAGCCAAATCACACGAGTATCCAGCACAGTTGGAATATCATTTTTGGGGGGGCACTTGGGGGTACGGTATCCAATATGTATCTGTGCCATATCAGATACGGATAAAGGGATACGCACGGCCAGGGAGGGGCAGAGGCATATCCCAGCTACTCTGGTCAACAGTAGTAGGCTATTTTACAATCTCAAAAATTATGTTCAGATATCTACATAAGATTGGGTAGATTTTATTAAATGAAGCAAGATTAATACGTGCAGCTTTCCCTTCCTTAGGTGTGTTCTCTCAGGCTCTTCTTCCACAGATATTCACCTTGCATTAACCATATTTCCTTGTCAACGGTGCTTGAATTCTACCAACTATTGGAATATGAACCAGACACAGAATCAACTCAAACACAAAGTCAATTTTTATTGATAACCTATACACATTTCTACTTGTATATTCTTTCATTCAGATTTCAAATGTGAGACATTAATTTTGTAATAAATGATAAGATACAGTTTCAGAATGCATATGCACAAGATTGATTTATAGGAATCTAACAAGCATGTCATGAAAACAGAGAGTTACAGTAAAATAGAAAATTCCCACCTAACTCAAACAATCTGATATACAGCTAAATTATCCTCAATTCTTAATAAATAATAAGCCAGTAAATAGAAACACATACTGAAACTTTTGTTACCTTCAGTCAATGCTGCACTTCCAGCACGAAGCCCATTCGAGCCTTCCTTGACTTGAGTTGCATTTGAAGCCACTTTACCTGCACCTAGTGAACTGGTCACTGTATTATTGCCAGTAAGGCTGTTTGCCTTGCTCTCTGCATTTTCTCCTTCAGTGCCTAGACATGCAAGATACTACCCAGTTTTAATTTGTAATTTGAGACCTTTATATCAAGATCATAAATAACAAGAAAATATTTTTTTCAAGAAGGTTGCAACAGATTATATCATCCATGACAATTGACAAGAACTACAGCACCTGCTGTAAAATTAGATGGGGATCGTCCTTCTGCTGATACGTCTTTATTAGTATCTTCCACCCTTTATAAGCAAGAAACTTGGAAATTAGATGAAAACTTGCAAACGACAATTCCATGCAATGAGCAAATATTATATTTGGCATAATATTAAGATGAAACAATCTCTTACTTGATCCTTAATGGGGATATCGAAGACTCTTCCTTAGGGGGTTTAGATATGCCAGCATCCCCGTAAACAGAAAATCCTGCAAAAAAAGATACAAAAGGAATATGGCAACCTCATCAACAAGAATGCCAATTAAGATTATATCTCATGAAAGGGCAATATCAGCATTAGTAGATTTTATTAGGACGACAGAATTGAATGCATATTACCACTTATCTAATCTAAACTTTTTGCTTTTCATGTAAGCATTAGAGTCACCTCCTCTCTATAGAGAGGAACTAATCAGACTCACTCTGTAAAAAAAATTGTGATTAGTTTTCAGCCTTCTGCTTTTTGATTTGTTTGCCTGTCTTTGGCTTTATCCAAGTAGTGCACACACTAATGAAGTGTGTATAAATAATGCTGAGGAAGTTGATTTGTGTTGCTTGACACCAATTGCAAAACTTTTCTTTACATAGGAATTCACAACAATATTAGGAATTCAATTTACTATTAGTTGAATGATAAAAACTAATTTGTGTTCATATTTCAAACAACCTTAACATCTCCCACCATAAATTTTATTGCATCATTGAGAACAAATTGAATATCCTCCATTTCTTCCATTGAATATCCTCCATCACCCAATGAACCACAATCTGAAAAGCTTGAAATACCAATAAACTTGACACACCAATCTATATGACAGGAGAAATTCAAGATGAATCAAAGCCAAATTGACAAATCTACAAAAATAGTTAAATTTCTTCAAGCCACATTTTCCAACAGAAATCATCAGCCATCAATAAAAAGTACAACAAAATAGGGATGGTGAATGATTTCCATGATGGCACACGTACACCTCAAACCACAAAATGCTACCACTCTCCTCCATAACTAATGCATCAAAATTGACTATAACCTATACAAACCACAATGTTCAGCACCTAGGAAATTGTTATGGTTTACTTATGCAGATCACAAGCCACTTGTTCCAATACAAATTCACAACAATGTTAAAATATTTTGTAAGTTAACTAATAAAAAAAAAGGTATTTGTTCATATTTAAAACAAACCTAACATCACCAATTGTGATCACCTGAAAGTTTGAAACATCCAATATATCTTGTTGGTTCCAGAAATTGCAGCCCCAATTCTAAGGGATAAATATCTTCCTGTAGCCAAGAATCAAGTTGACCTAGAAAAAGAGACAAACCTATGATAAAACTGAGGACAATTAAGGGTCTATTGACAAGAGTGGATTTAGCTCTTCTGCACTCTGAGCTGTAAGGCTCAAAAGAGTGGTCCTTCAAGAATCTCAGAAGACAATGCGAGACTTTATAAAAAACAGTTGTGAAATAAAGCTAAATTCTATGTACAGTCCTAGAACTAAAATTCTATCACTAACCTATATTTTGCTAACTTCATGTGAATTTGCAACTGGAGATCTAAATCAGTAAAAAAATGGCAATCCCTTGATACCATAGTTGTATGAAAAAAGGGTAATTTGGCAGGTGTAGGTGTGATCCCTTGTAACCTTGAAGCTCTATAAGCAGATAGCTTATGAAAAATGACAAATCCACATTTCAATTGGTGACGGGTTGATAAATCAACAAATAATTTCACTCTCCTTTGTACTTTTAAGCACATATGGATGGACAAACATTAATAATTTATACTTCCTGAAAATGCTCATCAATAATATTAAGCATTGAATCAGAAGCAAATAAGCAATGACTGGAGACAAACCTTGTAGCAATGTCCTAATCACTTGGCTCTGTATTGTAGAGCTTGGATCCTCAAATATTCTTTCACCCTTTATAATGCACTTCATTCTTAATTATCCATTTTTCAGTTCAAGTATCCCACATATTGAGTTAGAAAGACTTAAATGTAACATATATATGCATGCTAACCAGCCATCGATACAAATGTAGCAAATATGCATATAAGAATTTGCAAATTCTTTGAAATAACTGATAGAAAAACAGTGACAAGAAAAATAAAGATAAAAATAGGTCTTATATTTATTCTCTAAGCAGAAAATTATATACTATACAATAGATTCACAAAATAATGACAGAGCCATAATTCTCCATGAGTTTCAAAATTGATTCCCACACAATTGATCAAAAAACTATTTTCTACACTGACTTCTCTTTTCCTTAAAAAGTTTACAATTTATAACAAAGGAAAAATTTCTCAAACTGCACATAACACTGACACTTGGCTCACTCTCGAGTATTGACTCTTCATTTGCGATTAGTAATTGTAAATGTTATCTACCACAACCTTCATTCAGAGTATTCTGAAGGCGATCAAAGACAGTGCAGAACTGAGCGATTGAGCAGAAATGAGAAAAATCAAAAATCTATTTTTTTGGGTGTTTTTCTATGTTTTGGGGTCGAAACTTCTTGTCTGTCCCTTAACACAATTTGTTGAAGGCATCGTGTTAAGGGACTGAAATTAGATGTCTTGAAGACCTTTCCAACGAGGTATGTTATGAATTTCAAGCAACAAGCGGAAAGTTATGGCCCCGCAAAGTTGGGGTAGCCAAATGTCAAAATGGCACAGTCTCTACCAAGTCCACGAGCTCTTTTCTTTTGGGCTTTTACCTTTCAATGTGTGCTCACTGTAGCAAGTGCCACATGCCGGCACTGCAGAGTTTCTAGAGGTTGAAAGAAAGGCAAAAACTCTAAAACACCCACTGTTGTAACACGTGTCCAAGTTGCAGTCATGTTAGTCAATGATCCTACAGGGATCACATCCTTCAAAGTGAAATGTCACTTTTCAGCTCACGGTGAATCCTGAGGCAGATTTGATCCAAAAATTCAACCACCATGCAAGCACTGAAAAAGGATTGATCATTGCGAGTGGGGTTAGAAATTTATTCCCTCACAATGGTGAAGAGGTTGAAAAGGGCATAGGTCACACCCATGCTATACATTAGCTGGCCCATATGAGCTCTAATTTATTACTGAAGGTATATCTACTTGCCAGAAAATTATCTCTTAACCCCTCAATTTTTCAAACATGATCTGCAACCATATCAATGTCTGACAGTGGAATTTGTAATCCACATGCCCTCATGGGCTCTCCCCAGATTTTTAAATGCATGCTTAATGTCTTGGGTGTGGGCAAAATTTATTGCCAACTGAAGAAGTGAAGAGTGAAGGCATTTTTTTTTTTTTGCATTATTGTTGGTTCAGTGGTGGCAATTGAACTTGTTACTGTCCCAAAGATTATAGGACAAATGAATATGTTCTGAAGCTATATAATCTCATAAATATAGAATCCCATAAAAAAGAATAGAGAATCCCTAGGACTAATATTTGAGAATATAGAATCCCATAAAGAAGACCTTTCAGACATTTTTCATGACAATGAATCCCAGAAGTCACTTATATTATGATTGAAAAAAACATACATTAGGGGCAAATATGGTTCCCCTCTTCCAACCCCTTTGTGTCTTCAAGATCTCTTTCCAAGAAAATGATTGTCATCTTCAGAGCAGTGTCTGATCAAAACAACTACTCTCCCTTTGATCCCAATACTGTCAAGAGAATGTGGTCTTGAACCTATCAACAGTATCAACAGAGATGTTGAAGGAAGCAAGTTGATGGCAGAAATTTGATCCCTTACTACAGATCCAATTAAACAGTCAAAGTGAATGCAAGTGAAGGTCTCTGGTCAGGTAAATTTCATCATTATTATGATTATCCCAAATTTGTATGCAATTGTCAGCTTATGTTGCAAAAGTCTGATCCCGACCCCTTACCTGAAGTTTGCACAAAGAATATATGTTTTAGTTTGCTGTCCACTTCTTTGGTGAGAGGATAAGGAAGAACAAACAGGTTATGCCCATAGGCGACCAAAATATTGCAATTTGACTCAATACATAGATAAGTCATGAAATGCAAAATGAATATGTAGAGAAAGTCCTTAAAGATGAAGAGGAAATAGCTAAATAACTATCAATGTAAAGATAACCTAAAATAAAATTATAGTCATGAATGAATAAATTAGGTTTAAGTAACTAAACTTAAAGTGAATGAGTAAATTAGGTTTAAGTAACTAAACTTAAAGTATACCAATAAGAACTTATAGCAACCAGAAAACCAAAAAATATAGAAGAAAAGGTACTTATCAATTTTGACCAAGGAGAAGTGATAATTTTTTTGTAGTACAAAATTGTAACATCCAATTATACACTTCACAGAATTTGCCTTCCGAACTAACCTTTTTTTCCCTCTCCATGTACCTTGGCCATGGTTAAAAGCTCTGCCTTCGTCTTTCCAATGACATGTGACATGTCCTGAAAAAGGGTTGGAGTCTGAATTCTTAGTCTCAAAATAAATATCCAAGCAACAACATTGCAAACATTGGAAAAACATAATATGAATGGAAAAGCAAAGGTGGCACCATACAGGGAGAGGATAACAAGGTGAATTGATGTATGCCTTCATATAATGATCATAACATTGAACTTTTGTTTTTGTTCCAACATGTTCTGCAACTACTCCCCAATTTCCCAATCCATACATTTCAACTCCCTGCATAAACAATAATTTTAAGAATTAAAAATCTCAAAGAAAATGAAACTAGCGAAGAAGAAGAATAGCAGAGGATTAATATATGCACAAAGTAAAATCACAATATGTGAAGTCCAAGAAATCTTCCACATTTTTATACCTCCAAGAGCAACATCTCTTCATCTGCATTCCAGTCTGGGTGAAAGAGGGGAAATGACAGATTGTCCTAAGCAACAAGAAAACAAAGAGTTGTTATAAATTTAGAATTTCCTAAAATAAAATCAAAAAAATAAAAGATTTAACAAACAGATGCAATGAAAGAAAACAACACAATGTTTGCAGCACAATCTATTTTGATCATCTGATATTGCTAACAATATTTGACATTTTGCATGTATTGATCTGAATGTATTTATCTTGAAGCTCTCCGGTTCAGCTACTTCAGTTAAAGCTCACAATTTGTTGTTTGTCAAAAGATAACCTGTTTGACGTTGTTGTTAAAATAAGGAAACTTGCTGCTACATTTGATGTGATCATATCAATTTTAGGGAACAAGACAAAACATTATTCATTATTTTCTACCTGATGTCTACAATATACACACTGTTGTGATATTGTTATCAGGATTCAACTGTGTAGTTTTTTGAGTCAAACTCATAGACCCATGTTTCATAAGTAATGGTTGACAAGAAGCCATCTCTCATGAGAATGAATGGAACACTTAGCACTCATTGCATCTAAGTGATGATCACAGAGGTGAAGCCCCAGGACTTCACGAGAGGTCACCCATCCCAGTACTACTACAGCTCGAGCATGCTTAACTATGGAGTGCAACCCCATTTGCTTGCAACCCCATTTGCAAAACCTTCAGCAAGTGTTGTGCCTTATGAACCATTCATTAGAAAGCCCCTTAAGCTCATAAATTGATAAGTAGGAGATAGTTTCCACAGCAAGTCAAATTGTGATATTGCTGTCAAGATTCAACTGTGTAGTTTTTTGAGTCAAACTCAGTGACCCATGTTTCATAAGTAGTGGTTCACAAGAACTCATCTCTCATGAGAATGAATGGAACACTCAGCACTCATTTTTTGATATATTGTTCATTTGGATCTTGCATAGAACTATCGCTTTCCTCTTGATCCTTTTCTTAATTTTCCTCTTGTTCTTCTTTCAATCATTCAATATATTCTTCTTCAACTCCATTCTCTTTATCTACCTTGAATTCACTTTGGTCCCCATTATTTGTGATATCCTACAAAGTTACATTTTTCTTCTTATTTCAAAGCTTCATGAACTTCTGCACATTAATATTTACTACTCCCAATGCCTTTAACCAAAGATATCCAAGAACAATATCTAATATATTCCTATCCAAAGCATAATTATTTGAATGCAAAACAGTTATGTCCATGGTGATCTTCAAACCTTTAAAAACTTTAAGAATATTACCAACTATTCGAATCTTCCTTGATCTTCTTCTCTTGAACATATAGTTTCTTGGCTAAGTCACTGTTGATGGAAGTTATACTTTTTGGTAGGTGTTATGGATACAATGGCTTCTCCCTTTTGAATTTATCTATGAAATTGAAATATTAAATCTTCATTCCGTGGAGCTAAATTGCATGTACTCTTATCCTCTGTCTTGTACACCTCCATTGTTAATAACAACGTCATCTCTTCATTATAATTGTCTCTGCATTTTGCTTCTTCTTGAGCATCCTCCTAATCCTTATGAACAATTGCATCTTTTGTTGCTCATATATCTAAGAAAACTTGTTATGTTTTGTCCCAGGAAAACTTGATCGTACAATGAATAAAATCAGAACCACCATCCTATAGCATTAGCACTGCCATCAAATCTAGGAACCTCAATGAAAATGAGGGAATTAATTACCTTTTCAATCATAAAGCTAAAAATGAAAGTGTACAAAACTATATTTAAATATTTTCTTCCACTTACCAAAAAAAAAAAAAAATTCGATCTCCTCACTAGGCCTGCAATATATATGAAATTTGCCCTAATTTCACATTTAAAATCAGAATCACGAGATCAATTTAAAATCATAATATCTCCCTTGATACAATACTCATCCTATATACGACTCTCTCTTGCCTAAGCACCTCAACACCTCAACGTATTTTCCAACCACCACTTCCCCAGTCATGTGATAAATACATATAGCCTAACATTTCCCAATATAACTTAGGGATGTATGCCACATGTCACCATCTTCATCAACCAATATATGTTATAGTATCATATCCCTAGGTCATAGGTAAATAGAAAATGGTATATTCTTGAGATATCATTGTTATCATAAAGTGGGACATCTATTATAACATAATAACCCTAGGTCCATGATAAATAACACATAACATATCCTTCAGATATCATTGTTGTCATGATATACGATATTTTGAGATATATTTCCCAGCACTTTCAGAAAAGAAAAGCAGTTCATATTTAACATCAATGGAGCTTTCAGCTTAGGAACAACTCTCAGGAGATTGTTGATATTCTCAACCAGGACTTACAAGGTAAAAGAACTAAAGACCCCACTTTCAGAGACAACATCTTATGGACTGCTCCTCCGAAGGGATGGTTTAAAGGTAATTTTGATGGATCAGCTAAAGGGAATCCTGGAAGAGCAGGGTTGGGAGGATTAATCAAAGATTGGGCTGGCAATTGTCTAGGAGCTGTTGCTGCTCCGCTGGGAATTCAAACTAATCATATTGCAGAAGCTAAGGCGGCCCTCCAAATTGTTTTGCTAGCAAAAGAGCTGGGATGCTCGAAGATATGGCTGGAAGGAGATTCCCTTAATGTAATAAATTGCATAAAAGGCAAGAGTGTGTCCTCATGGACTATAGTCAACATCATAGAAAAAATTAATTCCACTCTGAAACTTTTTAGGAAACTTATATTTCCCACGTCTACTGTGAAGGAAACAAGCCGGCGGACGGAATAGCTAATGTGGGGGCCCATAATGACATCACCCAAGTTTGGAGAGGGGAAGCAGATCTTAAAAATGAGATTTTAAGTCTAATCAAATACGATAGACTTAATCAAAAGGAGGGCATCATAAATACAAAGAGTAATAATGAAAAGGACACTTAAATTATCGAGGAATGATAATTGTCAAGCAAGGTGCGAGAAAATTATTATAGAGTTTAATCCACACGGATTGTGGGTAATTTTAAGCAACTCGACTCGAAGAAGCCAAAAGCAAACTGTTTGATTGATTACTGGAACCCTCAGAACTAAGCAAAGCTCTAAAAATATGGGAGGAGGTCTGAGAAGGGAGGAACCGCTGGATTGAGAGAAATGGAGACAAGAGAAAAAAGTCAGGAGAAAGTTGAAGCGTGGTGGTGTTGCTCCGTACATGGAAAGGCCTGGAGAAAGTTGAAGCGTGGTGGTGTTGCTTCGTACATGGAAAGGCTGCATGACTTTGATAAAGAGGTAACCAAAAAATTTGCAGAGGGATGGGCTAATGGCAAGGTTAATTTGTGGGGTAAATCTTTCTTGCTTACTCTGAATCTAGTTTCTGAGATTATTGGGATGCCTCTAGATGGCATGAATTTCTATAGGGATAACAAACAAATGGGGTCACAAGCTTTTAAGCTTTTCCCTAAAAATGCAAATGAAGAAGCTCTGCTGAGTAAAGGGTTGAGAGATTATGTTGATATTGTGAAAATTAAGGGTATCTGGGCTAAGATTCTGAAGGTGATGATAGAGTATTTTACTCTAGATGGACGCTACTCTAAGATTTACAACCTTCATTTTGTTTTGGTAAATCATTTTAGGCATAACAAGAAAGTTTCGTTTCCTTATTTTCTACTAAGCTCTCAGAACAATAGCATAACGGAGAACAAGAAAAAATCTAGCAACCCAGTGCTGCATGAAGGACCAATCATGCTCATTGCGGACTATGCTAGGGAAAAAATCCCAGAACCCATACCTAAAAAGGTTATTGGGAAGAAGAAGAAAATCAAGATGGAAGAGAAGAAGGCAGATACCCATAAGAGGGGAAGGAAAAAGAAGAAGAGTACCCATGATAGTGGAGAGGAAACTGATGACCAAAACCCTTCTTCTCAGGGGAAGGAAGAGGAAATTATCTCGGAGGAGAATAATGATGAGAATCTTGTGAATGAGGTGGAGGCCTCGGAAAATAAGGGCTCAAGTTCAGAGGAAAATGAAAAAGAGGAGAATAATGAGGAAGCTGATAATGTGGGAAAAGAGGAAGAAGACAAGGAAATGGAAATGGAAAAAGAAGAAGAAATGACAGAGGAGAAGGAAGAAGATAAAGAAGAAGAAATGTCTGAGGAAAAGGAAGATGAGAGCAATGAAAAGGAAGTCTCGTATGGGCAGCCACATCTTAGGGCTTGGGAAAGAAATCAGAAAAGGCAGAGAAGAGAAAAAGACAAGGAGGTCATTGTCGGATTTGAAATTGATGAACGCATTCTGGAGGAGGTCAAGAGCAAGGAGGGACACGGCATCAACATGGAGAAGTGGATCAGCCAGGAAATGCAAGAGATGAGGCAGCACTTGAAGGTTATGGAAGATACCATGGAGCCCCTAAAAGTTAAACAGGAAAAGCTAGAAAAGAAGTTTTTTATGAAGGTAGGTAACAACAATTCGAATGAGGACCTGACTTCCTGTCATGTCCCCTTTCTAGAGTGGACATCAGAGACGGAGGAGTTGGCCTATCATTGGAGTCTCGTAGGCTAGCAAAGATGAATAGGGACTCATTCAATGCATTCAGTGACCGGATTTTGGCTTTACAAGCAGTTTGGAGCTAGTTCGGAGCAGTTCCTAGATTTTAGGGGATGTCCCTAAATTTTAGGAGGTTGTGACAGTTGCCAGTCGTGAGGTTATTCATGACCCTTCAGTTGGTGTCAGTTTCAGTGCAATGGGATTGGTTTCCTAACTTCTAGGAGCATCCCTAGATTTTAGGGATGAGACTACCAGTTGACCCATCTCATTCGACATCAATCACAAACAGGTGACATGGTCAGACTCATGTTTATTTGGTTGGTTTGGGCTATCAGAGGCAAAAAAGAGAAATATTTCAATATATTTAAATATTTCCTAAGTCAATGATTAAATAATTTATAATAAGGCTATTTTAATAGCCATTTTGGAGTAATAAGGGAATAATTGCTTCATTTGGTCAGGGATGCATTCGTGTGATAGCTCGTTTGAAAGGTCTCGAATTATTATAAAACATTTTCATTATCCGGAGACCTTTTGGCGCCTTGAGTTATAACTTTTTTAATAAAGTATTGTTTTCCTATAGCATGGACACCTTTAATTGGGAAAATATTATTTTATTATAAAGTGCTAAGTGTATTTCTCCTTTAGGGTTCGAATTGCCCTTGAGAGAAGTTATAAAGAGATGAAAGCTCATTTTCTCATTACATTATTGACATTTTCGAAACTCTTGAATTGTGAAATTGCTCTGGAGAGCGATTTGTGGCTTGGGACGAAATCCTCAAGTCTGGACTGTTGGGACGCAAACCTCAGCAAGTCTCTGGTGATTGGATTGGTATTTCATTGCATTCGGATTGACAGAGGAAGTGATTGATTTGGTATTGGCATTGCAATTGGGGGAAGAGAATTACTTTCAGCTTGGCGGCCAGCTTATTACCTGCAGGCGTTTCATTCCAGCAACTCACGTGGGGTTTGGAGAAAGCCAGCCCTTTACTCATTACTGGGCGGTTTAGCATTCATTGACGCTTTGGTGGATTATTTAGAGCATCTTCTTCAGATTTGGGGCACACATCAAGCATTCTCATGTAGCTGGAATTTATTGATGTGATGGACAATATTGTATGTTTGTTTTGATCTTTTCTTGAAGCTAATATATCAGATTTCTAAATGATTCGGGTATGTACTATTTCAGAATTCAGCAATAATAAGAATTGCAGCAGGATTTACATTTCTTAAATGCTATTTATTTTCTATTTGTTATGCAATTGTTTTATTTTCGAAAAACTCCAAAAACTAGAAAAACACAAGTAAAAAGCAAAGAAATCAGAATTCAGCCAAGACCATTCAAAGATACCAAACATTAGTCAAAGATTCAAATTCTAAAACATACAGTAAATTCCAAGGTCACCGGGATTGGGGATCTTTCACTTCCACGATCAAAGCCATTATGGAAGAAAAGCTGAAAGACCTGAATGATAAAATAAGTTATAATGGGCACATCATAAGTGAAATTCTGAAGCACAGCAATGAGGGACTTAAAGTCTCTGTGATGAACGTTAAGGCTCTGTATAATTACCTGGAGAGTAGCATGCTGGAGAATACCACTATCACGGTGGAAGATGATGCTGGGAGCTCAAGGCCGGGGACTAGAACAAAAAGCGGTCTCAAAAGGAAGCTGCCTGAAACGCCTAAGGAGCTGAAAGGTCTCAAAGACTCCATTCAGAAAATGGAGGAAATGCAGAAAAAGGCGGAGAAGGCCATGAAATTAAAATGTAGTTCCTCCTGGTCTGTTGCTGGAAGTTTGTTGGTTGATGTGCTGGTGAACGTTTTTTGGTTTCCTGTTTTTATCTGTTTTGGGTTGTTTTTTGGGTTGGTTGGGGTCCTGCTTTTCGTTGTATAGCAGGCATTCGATGTTTGTATGGGCTTTCTTTAATATCTTTTATCTTATGATGTAAATGGTTTCGGCGTCCATTCAAAACCTGTATTTACCTTTATCAAAAACATCAATGGAGCTTTTAAAGTCAATATAGTTAGTAGGGAAGAAAAACTATCTGGGACAATTTATTTAGAAATCTTGGTTTTTGTCAAGAACTTTGTGACAGCTACAAAGTACAAACACCATTTTGGATGCCACAGCAATCGTCTGCATGAATCAACTAGCAATATAGTTGGGAACTTTTAAACTGGAGATAGAAAATGATTCTAAGATCATTATGAACAGCTTATCTAGGGGCACAACTGAAAATTCTAAGGTACAACAAAACTTACAAAATTGTAAGGGAATAGTGGAGGTACTCAAGGAATCTACGATTGAGCATTTTATCAGGAAGGCATTTCACTGTTGGATCAGCCCGCCAAATTCAGAAATGGTCTTATGAATGTTATGGGTAGGCATTTGGTTATAGACCCAGCAACCAACCCCCTTCCTTTGCTTGATAATCCTTAACAAATATGCTGATCCTCCTAGGAGGCAGGGACAACAAAGAAGCCAACAGTTGCACAGAATAAAAGGTATGTGTTCTTATCAACTTCAGTTCAGATTTTCACTATATTAGATGATAGGACTTCCGTGCTATTAATGAAGTTGGACAATACAATGAATTACTTTTTTCTGAAATTTCTGTTCATATTATTGGAATGTTATTTGAAAGAAGCAATCTGAGTGCATCCATGGCATCTATGGATATCCTAAATAACACTTGGCCAGTTTAGTGATGAGGACCCTGACTAACCCCCATTTTTTTACCTACAAAAAAGACAAATAATGGCCTGCCTTTCAGCAATAAGTCTTAACCACTCACGCATGAGACAAGTACATATCTTGATGTGTTCCAACATATTATGCAATCAAATGGAATGCAAGATTTTATTGCCCAATGAAAAAAGACAATTTTCCTGCTGCTACTAGGGTGAATTTGTATGTATGGTCAAACTATTGTCTAGATTGACTCATTTTATGATCATTACTAAAGAAAGTCGTCTGAAATTACAAATGCCTACCAAATAATATTTCAAAAATAATGGTAACTAAAGGATGGCACCCTAATCACTTACCATAACCTTGTAATTATGATTGCTCTTGTGAGGAGTGACCTCAACACCTACAGAAAAGCACTCAACACAGAGATCAAAATCAGGGCATTTAGCACATTTGATGCGTATTGTTCCAGAAATGTCCTTGCTGCAGTAATTACAGTGATACAATGCCCTTTTTCCTTCATTTGTACCTGCCCAATACCCAAAACAAAGAAAAAATGTTATCAAGAATCTGACTATTGGCATTTTATAAAGCATGATATCCTTACTAAAGACAATCTGTAGAAGCATGGTTTCTTTCAAGCTAAAGCAATGAGAAAGATCTGTTAATATCCATTGGAACCCTCATTTTGTTACATTTATTGGTGCATTCAGCAACCTTTTTTTGAGCAAAAATGCCATCATATAAATTTGAATTTAAATTCAAATTATATTAATTTTGCTAGATGACCAAAGTAGGGCAATGGAAGCGAAGAGCACAGCTAAGGATAACAGCCAACATGAACACCCAGTGAGAGAGTAATTCATCTGGAAGAAAATAGAAATATGAAACTTATTTAAGCCAACAGACATGGTCTTCTCAGGATATGAGGATCCACTTTTTAATGAACATTGAAATTTCGTCAAAAATAAATAATAAAACAGAACATTCAACATGCCCAAATCTTACATGGTGTCTTCTCAGCAAAGCAAAATTTATAAACCTAGATGACAATATTCCAGGGTTCTAGTTGAAATCACCAGCCATGGAAGGCTAAAAGATACAATATATTTGCATCTACATTGGCAAGACCACGTTACTGGAAGTCGAGATCCTTTTAACATAAGGTCTTGGGATGGCTAGCACTTGACCAATGTTTGGCAGTCAAGTCAAGGCATAATGAGACTGGCACAACCATATCATCTTGCAGTATTTGCGGAAAAGAGGACGCATTCAGCCATGTCTCCTGAAGATACACTGTTGCCAAGATGTTTTGTAATTACTTCCAAGCTTAATTCATTTTTTTGATTGCTGAAACTACAGGGTAAGGATTCACTTGCAACAATGAACAAACACATGATCAGGGAAAGTTGTAACATACTCACTAACATGCCTTAAGAACCTAAGGATGGCAAGAGAGGCAACATTCACATGATATTTCTGTCTTTATCTTCAGTATATGTTTACTATTTTAATCACCTTCTTTGATTTTTTTTTCCCGGACACTGATAGTCAGAGAAATGTCGCACAGCAAAGAGTTTTTGCTTTTTTAGAGGCAGCCAAGAAAAGACTGCAAAAACATGGGTAAAAAGGGGTGGCCATGAAATATATAAAGTTTGCACAAAGATTTACCTTTAACCATGGAGGAGAAGTAATATGATAAATAAGGAAGAGTTCTTTTTCTGCAAATGTGAAACAGCATTTGGATTTAGCATGCTATAAAATATTCACATGAGAATAACTTGTGTGAAAAAGGCATTTAAAAAGAATGCTTCAATTTCAACTTGTGTTGACTAATTGGAATCGATATCTTTAAAATTAATGTTTGAGAAATTCATATAAAGGTGTGAGATCTCAAGGTCAACTTTAACAAGGTTATTTTCATTCATGTGATATTGTCTAATGTATATGTGCTCTATGAAATACGAGCAAAGAAATTTTTCTTTTCAAAGCAAGCATAGGCATGTAACCAGTCAATTTGTATATTATGGCACCTCTATAATCTACTGGTGATTCTAACTTTCGGATTTAGAGACATTGCAACACATTTTTCGGAAAAAATCCTTTACAATGGTGCATTATCAATTGAAACCGACACTCTCTTTTGGACATGGAAAGATGCATACCACAACAACACACTTCATACTTGAATTATGTTTGTATGTTCAGATGCTGCAGCTGGTAGATAGTGCTTAAAAAGGTCAAAGACAAGGCTGAAGGTCATAGATCACAGGAATCTTACCCATTTATAGCTAGCTTCTTGCTCAAAGATGGTACATTGCATGAAAAGCACCATTTCTTCATCTATGTGGTTTATTGGAGCAAGGGGACTTGGCAATTTCATGGTTTGTTGTCTCTATGGATAACTGAGCATGTCTCAAATTTCAATACATGGTACTAGAAGTGTGTATCTACAGATGCAAAGTATGTCTTCATATGCAAGAATGTTGTTGTAGTAATTGAATATGGTTCAATTTGCAACCATAGTGTTGCAGTGTGGATAGTGTTATGTCCTCTTTTGGGAGAAACCTGGATCTTGCCCTAAAATCACAAGTTCAATTGAAATAAGGAATGTAATATAATTATCAAAATAAATCCTAGTTTAGGTCCTTCAACCATGTTAGATAATATTTGAAATATAATTCACAAGACCAATTGATCCAATCAACAATTAAAAGCACATATATAACAATAATCATTGTATTCTATTTAGATAAATCATGCAATAGCTATCCATGGTTCCACTTCCCATAATTAATGATATTTAGGGTTTGGAGAGGAAATCCACAAAGGGTGCCTAGATACTATTCAGCCTAATTAAGCCCAAGAGTGTGCAGCACTTGACCAAGACAACTCACCCCTTGGCCCACAAGTGGTAGGAACATCTCATGATTTTTTCATCCCTTGGGGTGGAGTATTTAATTCAAGAGAACCCAGGTCATAGAAGAAGAAAGAAGACTGTTATGCCTAATTAAGCCCAACAGCGCGCAATGCCTAACCAAGACAACTTGCCCCTAGCCCACAAGCGGCAAGAACATCACATGATGATTCCACCCTTAGGGTGAACTACCTAATTCAGGGAATCCTATGTCTATCATCTCTCCCTAACATATTTCCCCCCATTCTTTATATGATCGTTTCTTTCACTTCCCACAACTATCATGGGGATTAGAGGATAACATAAAGGGTGCCTAAGCCTAACCACAACAAAGCCCAAGGGCATGGAGCATCCAACCATGATAACTCAACCCCTTGGCCCACAAATGCCAATAACGCCCAACCAAGAAAATTCCATCCAACTCAAGGTGGTGTGATAGGAGGGAAAAGATGTATTAGTTCTCCCAAATGCATCTCCTTCCTCACCCACATATGATTATTTCCTTGGGAGAATAAATAAATAAAGAATCTAGATTGATTAGCATTTCACATCATTTACTATATCAAACAAATAAGAAATTATATGTTAGACAATATCTTCATCATGCATACACTAAGCATATATCTCATGCCTACCACAATTAAACAAGAATGTTATTGCCTGCAATAAATAGAAATTTCTGATCTGATTGATCTATGTGTCTGATCATCGATATCTTATGAACTGATCTCCTCTTTATGTATGATTGATCATTCGATTGTTATTGAATAATTGATATCCATATGAATGATTGATTGATTGAACGAATTCCTTTGATTTGATGATTCAAAGTATTGGTGAGTTATGATTAAGTAATTGTTGATTAGATGATTGAAAAGTGACAATATGCTAGTATGATATATTGGCGGATGATGATTGAATGAATTTTGATTTGATAGAGTAAAGCTTGATTGCTGAATTATACGTTTTCTTGATTCCAAGATAAAGTGAGGATTGTTGTGGATTTGATGATTGTTTGTTTGATCTTGCTGATTGATCATTCGCTTGATTTCTTGAGGGATTAATGATTGATGGATGGAGGATTTGTTTCGATGGACTCGCAAGTGATTATTGATAATCCACCTTATACTTTATTGCTGAAACGGTCACCACCTTTATAGAAATTGAGTCACTACTTTTCATTGTTGTCTTTGAGAATAATAAATTATTCCCCAAATTGATCTCCCTTGGATGTCCTCCTCAAATGAATCCTTCTCCCCTTTATATCTTCCAATGTGGGGGAGAGACACACCCCTTCATCATGTCTGCCCTTTGCAATGGTCGAAACCTTTAACAATTACCACCCTTTGGAAAAGTCACAACCCTTCATCATTTCTGCCCTGTGAAAGAGTCACCACCTTTCATTATTGTCACCCTTTGAAAGAGTTGCAACCCTTCATCATTGCTGCCCTTGGAGAGTGTCACAACCTTTCATAATTACCGCCCTTTGGAATAGTCACAACCCTTCATCATTTCTGCCCTTGAAAGAGTCACAATCTTTCATACTTGTCACTCGAGTCCCTTCATAACTTTTCCCCTTTTGAAGAAATCACGCTTCCTTATTTTCTTCTCATTCCTTTTTTTCTCTTCCATTAATTCTTTATTGATTCACACCTTCCCTTTTCTCTTCCTTCCTCTCTCCCCCTTTTCAAATGAAGTTCTCTTCTCCCTTTTATATGTCATGTTTGAGGGAGTCACAACTTTCATTTCATGCCTTTTGACCATGCATTAAGCTTTACTAAACTTTAATTGTGCTATTTTTTAATTTTATTCTTTTATATTTTTAATTTAAATTTTATTTTTATTATTTTATATTCTAATTTAGTTATTACTGTTTATTACTAAAACCTATTTCAAAAAGGGGACATTACAGTCAGCCCCGCCCAAGATTGCTTGTCCTCAAGCAATGTTGATTTTAATCTTGTCAATTGGATTCTTTGCCAATATGAAGGTCAACCTTAAAGATTTGTAATCTTTAAATCCTCCTTGTTATTAGCTTCCACTGCATTACTCTGATATAATCAATGTTTCTTTCTTCACAGTGTTGCCTTAATGGACAATCTTTTTATTGACTTTTCGCTGTAGACATAGGCTGAGAAGTGGCTAACATTTCCTTGCTCTCTACTTGATGCAAGTGGTATGAAACTCAATTGGTTGGAACTTGAATCTGTTTACCTTGATTTTGTTTATGTTGAATTTGTATGCTTTTCTTATAATTGTGACTTCAGCATGCACAGTGGGATCCATATACTTCAATCAATGTTATGACAGCTCCCAACAACTTCATTACTACAACTAAAATTGCAACAAGGCCCACCATGGCAGACAGTGAAGGCAATTAATTTCAATTTCTTCCTTGAATATCTTGATTATATTAAACTCTATACTACCATGACTGCCTTGAAGAGTAGTCAAAGTATTTGCCACACAGTCAATACAGTCTTAATATCCCCTTGCTTTTTTTGTCACGACTATATTGTGTATAGCTAGCATTCCCAAAATCTTTCCTTTCACATATAATGACAATTAGTAGGCAACTTACTATATTCATCAAGTTCTTACACTATCACTTCATGGCATTTGACCATTTGTATTCTCACACATTTTCCCTATAGATTTTCATGGCATTGTCATGTTCAACAATTCTATGTTGTTTTTGCTAGAACATTACCAATGTTATTTAGGGGACTGTGAGACACATGTTTGCAGAAAGAAGGCCCTTGATAATCTAAAACATGCACTCCATTCTAATTTGAATGCAAGAATATGGCACTTGAAACAGTTATAAGTACTCACAAAACACACATGGAATAAACTTGCTGAAAACACATCAGACATGATGCGAAGCATATTCAAGACATAAGGCATACATTAGGAAGGCACACATACATAATTATGTTGAAAACACGACAAGCATGGAGAAAACACATACATATCCATAAATACACTTATAAGGTATAGAATATACACATAAGGCATGAAGCAATATGTGTGAGGCATCAAGTATACATGTACTATATAAGGCATACATGAGTGAGGTAGTCATGGAGTAAACATAATGGAAACACATCAGCCATGAAGCAAACATGTAACAAGCACACGCATATAGAAAAGGGCTGAATAGTTAACCCTAATTGAATGGCAATTGAAGTAGGTTTTTCGCATAGGCTGCCAGGATTAATGTTCAAAAACCAATTACGAAGTCAAATTTTGGGAGGATCCTAAATATTTCCATAAAATCACAAATTCAATTGAAATAAGGAATGTACTATAGTTATCACGATTCAACATAAATCCAAGTTTAGGTCTTACAACCATGTTAGCTAATATTTGAAATAAAATTCAGAAGACCAATTAATTATATTTAGAGTTGGGGATCCAATCAAAAAATATAAGCACATACATAACAATAATCATTTTATTCTATTTAGATAAATCATGCAATAACCATCCATGGTTCCACTTCCCATAATTAATTATGTTTAGGGTTTGGAGAGGAAATCCACAAAGGGTGCTAGGTTACTATTCAGCCCAATTAAGCCCAAGAGCGGAAGCACCTAACCAAGACAACTCGCCCATTGGCCCACAAGTGGCAAGAACATCCCATGATGATTATGTCCCTTGGGGTGGACTACTTAATTCAAAGGAACCCGGTTCACAAAGGAAGACTATTCAACCAATTAAGCCCAACAACGTGCAATGCCTGACCAAGACAACTTGCCCCTTGGCCCACAAGTGGCAAGAACATCCTATCATGAGTCCATCCCTTGGGTGGGACTACTTAAACCGAAGGGAACCTATGTCTACCACCCCTTCCTAACATATTTCCCTTCATTCCCTATATGATTGTTTATTTCACTTCCTACAACTAACCATCATGGGGATTGGAGGATAACACAATGGGGTGTCTAAGGCCATCCGCAACTAAGCCCAATGGCATGAAGCATCCAACTAATGCAACCCGACCCCTTGGCCCACAAGTGGCAGGAACATCCAACCAAGACAATTCCATCCAACTTAGGGTAGTGTGCTTAAAGGGGAAACATCTATAAGTTATCCCAAATGCATTTCCTTCCTCACCAATATGATTGTTTCCTTGGGAGAATACATTAATAAATAAATTAAGAATCTAGATTGATTAGCATTTCACATCATTAACAATATCAAACACATAAGAAGTTATATGTTAGACAACATCTTCATCATGCTTGCACTAAGCATATATCTCATGCATACAACAATTGAACACGAAATGCTAAAGCCTGCAATAAATAGAAAATTTCTGATCTGATCGATCTATGTCACTAATCATTGATATCTTATGAACTGATCTGCTCTTTATGAGCACCTATGCTAATTAAATTGGTTTTTGAATGATCATTCTATAATTTCCCCATTTGGGATCGCCCTAAATCTTGCCTTTCAGTTTACTGTTACGATTAAGGCAGATCTGACTTTATGCCGATTCCCTCTTTGGATGTTGATCACTGCTCTTTGGATGAATGCTTATGCTGATTGGGTCGATGTATATAAATGGGAGAAGGTTTCATTTGAGGATGACATCCAAGGGGTGATCAATTTGGGGATAAATATATTATTTGCAAAGGCAACGATAAAAAGTGATGACTCAATTCTATGGAAGTTGGTGACCATTTCATCAATAATGTATAAAGGAGAAATCATTCAAAGTAATCAAGGAGATCAATTTGGAAGAGTCACAACCCTTCATCATTGTTGCCCTTTGGGAGAGTCACAAGCTTTCAGAATTACCACCCTTTGAAAGAGTCACAATCCTTCATCATTGTTGCCCCTTTGGAAGTCACTTATTCTCTTCCCATCCTTTCTTATTCCACTAATCTTTCTTTAATTCCTATGCTCCCTTCTTTCTTCCTTCCTCCATATCAAAATGAACTCTTCTCCCTTTTATATCTTATGTTTGAGGGAGTCACAACTCTTCATGGCATGCCCCTTGACCTTTCATTAAACTTAATTAACTTGTAATTATATTTTATTATTATTTTATATATTTTAACTATATTATTATTAGTTATTATTAAATCCTATTTCAAAATGGGGACATTACACATTCAATTGTTGTTAAATGATTGATATTTGCATGAATGATTAATTGATTGAATGAACAAACTACTTTGATTTGATGATTTGAGGTATTGGTGAGTTATGATTAAGTAGTTGTCCGTTAGATGATTGAAAAGTGACAATATAATGAATGCTAGTTTGATATATTGGTGAAGATGATTGAATGAATGTTGATTTGATAGAGTGATGTTTGATTGTTGAGTTGTATGTTTTCTTGATCCCAAGATGAAGTGATACCTGATGTGGATTTGATGATTGTTTCCTTGATCTTGTTGATTGAGTGTTTGCTTGATTTCTTGAGGGATTAATGATTGATGGATGGAGGATTTGTTTAGGTGGATTCATGAGTGATGATTGATAAGTCCTCCTTCAATGCTTGGAAGGAAGTCTCCTCTATACTTTATTGGGGAAAAGGTCACCACCTTTCATAAGAATTGAGTAACCACTTTTCCTTGCTGCCTTTGAGAATAATATGTTATTACCCAAATTGATGTCTCTTGAATGGCCCCCTCAAATCAAATGTTGTCCCCTTTATATCTTGTTATGTGGGAGAGAGTCGCACCCTTCATCGTGTCTTCCCTTTGCAATGTTCACAACCTTTCACAATTACCACCTTTTGGGAAAATCACAACTCTTCATCATTTCTGCCCTTTGAAGGAGTCACAACCTTTCATAAATGTCAATCTTTGAAAGTGTCACAACACTTCATCATTGCGTCCCTTGTAGAGAGTCACAACCTTTCACGATTACCACCCTTTGGAAGAGTCACAACCCTTCATCATTTCTGCCCTTGAAAGAGTCACAACCTTTCATAGTTGTCAGTCTTTGAAAGAGTCACGACCCTTCATAACTTTTGCCCTTTTGAAGGAGTCACTTCTTATTTTCTTCTCATTCCTTTTTTCTCTTCCATTAATTCTTTCTTGATTCGCACCATCCCTTTTCTTCCTTCCACTCCCCCCTTTCAAATGAAGTTCTCTTCCCCCTTTTATATCTCATGTTTGAGGGAGTCGCAAATTTCCAATTCATGCCTTTTGACCATTCATTAAACTAAATTAGATTTTATTTATGTTAAATTTTAATCCTATTCTTTTATATTTTTAATTTAAATTTTATTTTTATTCTTTTATACTTCAATTGAATTATTATTGCTTATTATTAAATCCTATTTCAAGAGAGACATTACAAGTGTGAATGTCTCAATTCACATATGGAGTGATGTCCTTGTGGATAGTTGAGTGTGTCCCAATTCACAAGACTGGTATACTAGTAAATAGTTGAATACATCTCAATTCATGCGTATTGTTGGACAGTCAGGGTGTACTGATATATTCAGTTTGGTATATACAGGGTGAGTTAGGAGATTTGGTGAAGCCACTTCATCAAACTACCATGTGGAGCTGTTATGGTCAGACCCAGTGCGATGTTCCTTCCTTCGGAATAATATAATAAGAGGGCAATATTGGAAATATTACATTACAAATTTTGTAGATTAGCATTAAAATAGAAGTTAGAAAGTGGGTTAATATCTAAATAAATAAAGGTTAGCTATTTGTATGGAAATACTATCTCATATGGTAGATTTTGCGTAGTTAAAAGAGGCTTTAAAAAAGCCAATGTCTGCAAATGTAAATTATCTGATTGATTCACAAATGAAATACTGTTATACTTATTGCTTATTATCAATTTCAATCATGGTGTAATTATCTGTATTTTGTGAGCTCTACCATTTCAAATACATCTGTCCTAAGAGAGAAGATCAATATAGGTTTGATGAACCCAGAATTTGTTGCTTCTCCTGTCTAGATTAGCAAAAGATGAAAATCAAAAATTTACTAATAAAATGTGAAAATAGGAGTCAGGTAATATAGATTTGACTCATTCAAAATTCACCTATATTTTTCCTAACTCAAATCAACAAATGAGAAACCTCAAAAGTTAAAACATTGAATTTAGAAGCAAACTCACAAGTAAAATCAGAACTAGAAATGAAGATCTCAACAGGAACCAAGATATCAAGGTCAATGATAACAAACTATACTCTTAGCAAACATATAGTAATACACCAATTGTCTCAACCAATATAGACAACCATTCATGATTGGAAGGGAAGACATAATTGAAGAAAAAATAATTACTCCGTGATTCCTGTATACAACAAATTAATGACTAACCTGAAATTACACTGTCCAAATTATCTCCACCTGATGCAAGCCTTCGCCTTTTGGACCTGAAAATTTTAGTTATATAAATCAGTCTGTTCTCAAGTGTCAAAACAAAACCTAGTTAGTAATCAGAAATCAACAATTCTGCTTTACAAAGCATTCAACCACTAGGACAGATGGAGCCTAGAACCCCCCTGGATTTAGATTTGTCTAAAAGATATTTGCAATAAGATTTTTTTAATAGTTTCAAAGCCTATTCAACACAAAGAATAACTAATCTTGTACATTGAAGCAACTTACCAGCATTTTTCACTTCTCAATATGTTTTTCTTGGGTAACAAAAACCAGTTTCTCACTATGTTCCATCTCATTAAATGGCATTACTGAATTTTAAGATTGTTCCTCATTCAACTTTAATTTCCCTACATTGTCCCAAAAATCGTAATGTGCATTCAAGATAATATAATATAGCTTGAAGTTGTCTTATTATTATAAATAATATACTATCTGACAGTCTTCCACTTCAATTAAAAAAGTAACAAGAAACCTAATTAGATCAGACAAAGATCCAACAAAGAACGGCTGAATTAGGAAGATGCAACCATTATGTTTAGACAAAGCTTCTTATTTATCCATATCCTTCTTGATCATGGTGCTGCCTCACCTTTCAAGGGAAGACAATGACAAGAGACACCCAGAATTATCTAATAAGGAAAAGGACAACCAATAATTACCTTGATACAATAGAAATATAGATGCCTTGGATCCTCTGTAGAACATGGTATAAAGTAAGGGCACCTATTGCACCTATATGTATGGTTCCCCATTAACATAATTTTGTGTGAATAAGGGACTAAACGAAAAACATCGAGGGACTCTCCACAGACACAGAATCATGTCCAGAGCATAGTAATCTATAGAATGACCATATACGCCCAAACAAAGCCACAAAAGTAGGTGGCCTTAGTGCCAGATACATCTTGTTTCAAAAGTCTCCTATATAAATTAACAAAAGCACTAGATCTCTAACCAAACTAATGGGTAGATCCTTGCATGGTTAATGTTGAAAATAATACCCCTTCCACTTAATGTTGCATTTTGGAATAAGCTAACTGAGTTGTGTGTCTTTCAGTTTGGCAGCAGTTGAGTCTTTCAGTACCTGTCAGTTTTATCAAGTGCTTTCAGTTAACACCATCGATTAGGATATGTACAATCCAGTTAGGTGCCACCGGTAAAGAAGTGATGAGCTAAGATTTAGGATCACGGGAAACATGGAATATAAGCATGTGCTGGAGGAAAAGAAATGGCACAATTGAAAATTAACAAGCAAAATACTCAATTCCTTCCCCAAGAAAGTGATACTGCCTACACCAGTATTTGCACGTCAGGACAAAAACCTGCAAACATGCCAACTTGATTGCTTGTGGACAGAAACCCTCAGGAAGCAGTTAGGGGTACAGACTGACAACAGGATTGTACAGTGTGTCCCGAATAAAAGGCAATCAATTTGCATACTGCAGAGTTTCTAGAAGTATCAAAGAACTTCAGATCTGTATGCTGGGCGTGTCTAGGGAGTTGCATTAGACTAGTTGATTTCCATTCAAATGCATGTGTTTAAACTTTCCATAAAGATAATATAAAAGAAAAAATATATCTATTGTTAGAGTCTTTTTGGGATTGCTTTTCTATATGCATTTAGTTTGGGCTTCTACACCAACAACAAGAGCTGTGAGACTTATACGTTGATTTGCCAAACGACAATGAAATATCTCACAGGCTACAGCTATGCCTTGGGAGAGTAAAATGGAAATTTATAGTTTGTTCTATATGATGACTCCTCACAGATCCTCCAGCATAGTGCAGGATTCATTTTACAGTGGGTTGGTACCTGACAGGCATGTTAACAGCATTTTTAAGAGGTGCTAGAGTGTCAAGATCTAGGGCATCTATGATGGCAGATTTTCTGAAGAAATTTGAATCCACGGTGCCATCAAAGCCTGTCAAATTGGGTTACATGTGCTGCTTCCTGAATATGAAGCTTCTCCCTCAGTCCTGGCTGCAAACATGAAAATGGTGGACGAAGGTAGTTCAATGAATCAACAACTTGCCACAGAGAGAAATGTTGATCTTAGGATAGAACACACAGTAGTTTGTAATCAACACCAAGTGCT
Organism: Chamaecyparis obtusa; assembly: GCA_027943335.1. Classification (NCBI taxonomy): domain Eukaryota; kingdom Viridiplantae; phylum Streptophyta; class Pinopsida; order Cupressales; family Cupressaceae; genus Chamaecyparis; species Chamaecyparis obtusa. The sequence goes on from BSBK01007893.1 coordinate 263,467, forward strand.
GCAAAACGTTTGTGATGATTCGGCTATGGGAGTGAAACATCTTATGCTTATGTACTAGGGTAAACCACAAATTTCTAGTTTATGCTCTTTATATCTACACCATTACTGGTGGAGACCAAGCCTCTCAGAAGTACAAAATCATCCTGGGGGTTCAACTCAGGTATATGGATGACTGCAAAATCTGTCAACTCTCTGCTTCAAGAGATAGTGTTGGAGGTACATTCAAACCATATAAGATTAGATAAGCATACCAAATACTCATCTAAAGCAGTTAAGAGCTAATCAGATGCTCAAACAAAGTAGAGGTATTCCAATGTCGGTTGGCATTTGTTCTTACTTCTTACTAGTTCAGACTAAACTTGAAAGCTAGGGTAAACAAACAGTCATTTTAAAATCAATGAGTCATTTTACATGTTAAAATCAAAAGGTCATTTTCCTATAGTTGCATTACTAAAGACCAAACAGGTGGCCTAAACATAGTAAATGCAATAAAAAGTCATCACAACTGAAGATCACTCACTCTTGGGTCTTAAGCAAAGCCAAGTTTAAAAGTATCTCTTCCTGGAACTTCTTGGATATCTTTTACTGACAACTAGATTAAAAGCTAATTCACGTAGGCTCTCTACTAAAATACAGAGTGTGATATTTTTAAGTACAATGTTTTTACAAAAATGAGATAAATTGACATTTATCAAGTTATTTTTTATAAACTAAGGCTACAGAATATGGTACTGATGGTTGTCCTAGATTGCCCGCCAACACATTAAAACTGATTTCATCGATCAGGCCTCCAACGTGTTTGAATTTTTAGCTGTGTGTTTCTAGGATTACAGAATTTTCCAACTAATCTCCAGACGGTCAAAAAAAGTTAATAATAATTTCACTAAGTTGAACACTTCTTAGCTATACTTCTACTGCCATTTAAAATGACAGAAGAAGCAAAAAGGACATCTTATGCTCAAGTCTGGCAATATTTAAAGGAAGCAAAAAAGAATAGCTGAGTTCCCACTTGTTATAGAATTTGAACAGAACGGTATAGCAACAACTATGTTCGACACGCTTGAAAGAAAAAATAAATGGAGGGGAAAGTCTTACCGTTGAGAAGGATCGTCCTCTGTAGAAGCGAGGACTCCCCTCGAGCGACCCATGCCCGCAAGATCCTTCGACAATTTAAAAGTCTCTCCGGATCAAATGTGACCACTTGCCAAAAACCAGGCCCTGGCGACTCCGGGGCATATTAATAAAACACTGTGTTGGTAGTGTTTTCGGCAGAAGCTAGAAGTAGCTAGCAGCGAACAGGGAAAAAATGGAGGAGTGTAGACGTTGAGGATCTATTTTCTGCTCTTTCAATTGCCAGCGGAATAAATTGGTTACTCAGATAATTGGACAAACCCTCTGATCAAACCCTTCTTCCGCCCACAGTGTACATCATCCGTATCATACAATGATGAGTCTACGGCCTACACCGTATGTATCGGTCATGCTTTATCTGTCGGCTCGTTCGCCTGAAGATGGAACAATGAAGTTCCGACTCCCCAGGGGGAACAAAGAGTGTGAGCAATACAAATTTCCTAACGTGTCAGTAGAAGCATAGTCCCTATATAGGCTCGTGAAATTTGTTCACCGTTCTGTGGTCTTCATTTTATGTTCAAAAAAATAAACTAAACTTTCACATAAAATGTTAACCTAAATAGTAGGAGGATGATAAATTTCAGGATTAAGTGTTGCGACTTTTACGAAGAACCTTTGTGAAATTTAAATTAACAAATATTATGTAAAATTTTAAAAATAATTTTAGGAATATATCTTAGAGGTGTTACAAATTTTTGGAAAACAGATTTGTTAGATCTGAAATTATAAATTTGTTGTATGATTGTCTCATTCATTTTTACAAGTGCAAAATTGAATGTAAAGTGTGGATCTAAATTATAAGTTGCAGCTTTAAATTGGTAGAATGTTGCAACTTCAATTTATAGTGTGCATGAGGATATGTGATGCTCACATGTGGATGAATAATCATTAATTAAGTTGTATGGTCAATTCTAGTTTAAAATAGGTAGTTAAATTTATGTAAGTGATTTTTAAGGCTTAAGCATGGTGTATATAAGAGGTAGTGATCAGTTTAATCTCATATTATTGTGAATTAGGTTATTATTTTGGAGGCTTGCTCTTCAAAGCGACTTATTATGTAATGTGAGAAATAGTGAGCAATGCTAAGAGGTAGATCACTCACCAAGATCCTACATATTTAATGTCTCGCTAGGGAACCTAGGTGAAATTAACCTAAAACATGTTACTAAGTTTACAGATTACTTTTTTTTTCTTAAGAGTTTACAAACAATGATGAATAACAAAGCGGAAGCAATATAACATAAGGCAATACATACTCATAAGTATAACTCATTAACAGATTACAAGTCTCAAGAGTTCCTTGACATAGAATTACATAAATATAAATTAATCTATTAAGTACAATAACCATTCAAATAAATTGCATCATCACATAAAAGAATACCCATTTACAACTGAACTAGAAGGTATACATGATAACCCACATTCACTGCACAAGTCGTGGGGTATGTAAATATAATCTAAGTACAAAGTACAATAAAATAAATGAAAGATAAGAGTAAGTCTTCAATGATAAACAATAATATACAACTGTTACAAGGATCATCTAGCATTGGTACAAGGACGTTGCAATCTCAAATGGTAAAAGAATCACTACCGCCCAACCACGTGGAACCAAAGGTCCACTCCCACCGTGTTGATGAGATAACAATAGACCCCACTCGGATATCAAAGACCAGAAACTAACACAATACAACACCTAGGCAAGGGATCCTGAAAGCTCTCTATCTCAAGAGGTACAACACCAACTGCAAAGATAAAACATACTCAACCAGAGACAACCAACACACATAGGAAACCTAAGATGTATAAAGGGAAGTGTCATCACATGAACCAACTATGAGGTTATCCTAGTAGTCTCTCTAGACCCCGGCGTCCTAGTGACTCTATGCATTATTAGTAATCCTCTCATACAGACAAGGTACCAACTATGTTATATCCAGTCCACAAAGGCAACAAGCATCTTCCCACTCTCATCCTAGTGAAGACCTCAATCAAGTACTTAGACATGGGCGAGGCACACATTATCTTATTAATTCATTTTAAACTGTCAATATATTTAAGTTATCACTTTATTAAGTAACTTGCAAAGGATACCTAGGCAGCCACTTCCGGGCTTCGACACCTCCAAAATAAGCCACTTCCCATCTATACACTCAGATAACCTACCCTAATGCTCCAATAAAAAAAATAATGAGAAAAACTGAAACCACAAGAGCTTCTCATAAATCATAAACCATGATAATCACCAAAGTAAAATAATGGAGCATAGTAGAGAACAACACATCCTACACAAGGATCAAATAGTCCATCTCAATATAGACATTATCAAAGATCATCTATCCCATAATGGATATCTCAACAAAATAATAACAATCATCATAGTCTAATATCACAAGACCAACGATAATCATAACATCAATGACATCCATCTTCAAACATGAAGTAACATAATCCATAAAGATAATCATCCAAAACGTAGAAGAATCATAGTAGAGAACATAAGGCGACCAAGTAAATCAAACTTAATCATAATAACGGTCGTCGGTCTTTTGGTCAACTGAAATAAAGATTGAGACATAATACAACATATGATATCACTCACAGATATCACAGAATCATACGTGATCCAATCGAGACTTCAAAATGGTTATCAAGATTCTCCACATAAAATCAAAGATCAAAAAATATAAATTTATATAAAAAAAAATATGATGATCAAATAAGGTTGGTACTATGAACGTGACCAAGTCAACATCACAAAGCACTGAAAATCCACAAGTCATAAAGAAATCAATTCCCAAACCTTTGGTGTACCATTTCTAAAGCCAACGTAATTCTCATAAATCTAGCATCAAAAAAATAATAAATACACCAACAAACAAAAACTCCACATAAGTCTTAGATGAATAAACCATTCCATTTGTTTTATGAAGTCTAATTCAACTATTAAATATTCATATAATGAATCATACATAAATCCTTGATTTAATAAATAAGTATTAAATAAAATCTACATGCATGTCAAGACACTAAATGTTTTAATGATAAAATAGTAATATTCATCTCAATATAAATAGCATCTCTATTAATATAAAATTTTCTAGATATAAAACATGTCCAATTGTTTCATAAATATTAACTTTATTAATATCTATTTATAAATTTATTTTTTCACATCAAAATTAATAAATACAAAAAAATCATTTTTAATATCTATTAATTAAATCATTTTAAGAAATTTAAAACTATTAATATCAATAAACATCAATTATATTTAATATTTTATTAAATATTAATAATAATTTAAAAAAACTAAAATAAAAACTTTTAAATAAAAATTTAATTTAATTTAATTTTATATTATATATATTAAAAATAAATAAAATATAAAACTTAATACAAAGGGGTGGCCCCACAAGGTCATAGCCTAGCGTGCTCCCCCCCCCCCCCCCCCCCCCCCCCCCCCCCCCCCCCCTCACGAGAGTATCGCAAGCTACAAGGCTTGCGGGTCGTGTGGTTCCCATGGGAGTTGCACAGGCTCCACAAGCCCTGCGGTCCCCTTCATGGACCGTGGGGGAGGGTGTGGGGGAAGTGGTGACCCCACACACATTTTAATTATTATTTTATTTATTTAAAAATATATATATATTTTTATGTCAGAATTCTCTAACACAGAATCAACAAGCATTCTTTTTCTTTTTTCTTTTTTGATCAGTAAAAGATCGAAGCCAAGAATTTTATTAATCATAAAAATATTACAAAAACCCCGCTCAGTGTAGGCGTTGGTAGGAAAGAGTGGGGCTAAGAAAACTGCCAGCCTTGCCCAGGACCTAAGTCTAGATTCTGATACATGATGTTTTAAGAGGGCATTCCCTCATGTTACAATATTATATGCTAAATATAGAGATAAAAATATGTTTGTTGATCCTTCTTGTCCTTGAATGGAATAAGTAACTTTTTGTTATCCTTTTGCAAAGGGTGAGGATGGAGAGCCTTTCTTGGATTTGATCCTAACCTGTAACACCTCAACTTCTTGGCAAAGATCCTCGTTAGTATGTCCAAAAAAATTATTTGTAACTTACATTGATTCTAAAATTTCTTATAATAAAGTACGTGTTTTATTTTTACCCTTTCCAAGTATAGCTCAAAACTAGAAAAGAGCTCTCTTTGTCTATTCCAAACCTGCATAAGTGTGCTAAAAACCTTGCCTTATAATAGGTGGAAGAGATAAGAAGCATTTAAAACAAGTCCTAGCACTTATTCACAGTCAAGGTCAGTAACTAAAGTCTAAAGCAAGACATAATTTTAAACCATGCTTTACATGTTTACAGAGAAGATGCTAAGCTTCAAATGCATAAGTTTGATATATCAAGCGGCATATCATGTGTAAAAAAGTGGAGGCTATTTCAGGAATAGTGCATTGTCATTACTAACTTATAATTAACTTATTGAACTGTTATCCCCTTTCATTTATCTGTTGAGCCTCCCTTATAGAAGAGGATGATTAGGAATTTAACCATTTGTCTTAGAATCTATGTACTTAAC